>JAGYYJ010002249.1:0-61395 GCA_019671005.1 Hibiscus mutabilis
CATTGTATTCGACTGTATTAACAGTATCATTAAGCATCCTTACATAACTTCATATTTTTGCAAGTGCTAATAGTCTTGAAAATAATTGCATACCTCGGTTAAAGTTGCCTGTTGCAACTCGGAGCTGAGATAGGCTGAAGTTCTCTAAAGAAGACTTGAAGTTGTATAACTCTCTCAGCATAGGACTCTCCTTTGTGCTCCGGTTGTTCTTTCTTGATAGCTTTGGTACAGTAAACGGAGGTAAGTGCTTGTCCGGTTTTCTTTTCAGTAATGTGAATAATTTTCTCCAGTTAGAAAGAGCTGCTGAATGTGCACAACGAATTTCTGCCTTGGGGCTGCCATCGGGAGAAATTATATCGGATTCCAAGCCTAATTCTAAGCTGGCCTCTATAACTCCTGTAGGAGACAATCCATGCTTTTTCTCGTCTTCAGCATCCAGTGCCCTCAATTCTTGAATAGAATAATAAAGAAAGACTGGTAAGAGCTTGCACTAGAGAAACACATGCACCACACATGAATCAGATAGGTTACAATACCTTGGACCAATGAAAACGTAGAAAGCTTTTTCCCTTGCCTTTTATGTCTTGCTCGAACAACCCCACCTTTCGAGTTCTTGTTCCACCTCTCACCAGAATCAGTGGAGCTCTCACTGGAAGACAAATCAATAATCAGTCAAAACCAAATAAAACCGGAAAACATCGAACCTTCATTCCTGTCAAGATGTGTATAAGTAACTTTGTTTTGGGGGAGACAATTATAGCATCAAAATAAAACAGAAGCCAACATTGAAATCATCATCACAACTATGAAAACATTGAAAAGCTCAAAAGAAAGTAGCTCTAAACCAGATTTAATCCAAAAGAGAAAGGAATTGCAGAAAATAAACGCCAATACTTGTCTATCATATGTGGTATTTGTAGAAAATCCTCAAAATTGATAAACTGAAACTCACAAGTACCAAAAAAAAAATGTACAAACTAGAAATCACAGCATAAATAGCATCAAAAGATTCAAAACCAATATTCTCTATAAACAGCACAAAAGGAAAACGAATAGAAAAGGGAAAATGGTAAAATAAAACAAAAGCTCCAGAAAATGCAAAATGGAACAAAACGATAGCTACCACTCAACAATCATTTAATGAAAAGAAAAAAAAAAAAAAACATCTCTTCTAACATTCATTGATGAATATTACAAAAAGGAAGAAATTTTCAACAAACGAAGACATACCCATATGGAAAAACACGAAGGAGAACAAAAACACAAACAATATACAAGCATTCAATAAACATTAAGAAAAGAAAAAAAAAGAACAACTTTTTTAAAAAAATACCCAAATGAGAAAACATGAAGGGAAACAAATAGATACCTCAAAGCAGCATGTTTCTGGGAATTAACATCAGCCATGATCACTCTGAAAAACAAGCAAAAAACCCAAACCAAACAACAATGTGATTGACAGAAAGCAAACCAAACAGATACAAGAAGTTGAGGCTTTCTATAACATTAAAGCCATCTTCTTTACTTCATAGCTTAACAAAGCTATATGTAGACAAGTTTTCATCTTTCTCTTTTCTTCTTCTCTATCTCTCTATACGTTTTTTATTTTTTTTCCTAGAGGAAAGTAGAGAATTTTAACAAAGTGGGACTACTTAGAAACGAACATTTACTTTAGTTTTGTTGTTTTCTATCTCTCTTCTTACACGAGTCCGCGAGAATCGCTAGTATGCTGTGCTGGGTTGTCGACATGTGTTAAAAGCTCTGCAGCGACTTCTGCTCTCAACCTTGAACGCTCAAAACTGTGCAACCGGCCAGCTTGAAGGACCGAATGTGAACGTTGGTTTTTTCTTTTTTTCAGTAAAAAAAATCAGAACTTGAAACTCTTTGAGCAAATTATATTATTTTTATCAGTTTGGGTTTTATTCATTTTTAAACTGAATTCACTATAAAAATTATATTATTTTTCTTAAGAAAAAACACATACTAAAATATTAAAATTTTAACAGTTTTAATATGATAATTTATGTGACAATTTATAAATATTTCATGTTAACACGATACTATTTACCATTTTATAGGTTATTTTAATATTTATTAAAAATAAAATATTCAATAAAATAAAAAATAATAAAAATATAACTTGAAACTTCCATGAGAAGTGTCATTTGAACGTTTTAATTAATATATCAATTAAAAAATGATTATTCCACTTTTTTCTAAAAATCAATAATCAAATTTAGCGTAAAAACAAAGAAAATAAGACTAAAAAGATAAAAACATAAAAAATAGATTTATCTTTATATCTTGTTATTTTACAAAATTATTATAACTTATGGGGCTGTTGCCTTTTTGAGTAAGAAGAAAAACACTCAAAATATTTGAATCCAATTTTAAAAATTACAACTTGTAGTTGTCATATCATGTTATGACTCTAACCACACTCCAATGGCAGCATTAATGCATTTTTATCATGTGTTCATGCCTTCAAAATAAACATTGAGTTAGCATACTTAAAACTAACTTTTCTTCTTCCTTTATAATTGAGCTAACCCATGTTTATGTATATGAGTGGTATAATTATCGGTACTTAATTAATTTAAATCGGATACTATAAAAATATATTATAAAGATAACTTTTTTAACTTAATTTGCTAAATTTTTAATGTCAATATTTAAATTTTTTATTTTACTTGACAATATGATATGCAATTACTAATATTTCTCTTTATGTTTTTGATGTGCCATTTCACGTAAATGAAAGGCTTAAGTGGTAAATAAATGTCTGAATTATACTTTTTTCAGATAGGTGCCTAAAATATTTTTCAGGCCAAACATGTGCTTAACGTTTTCAACGCTACTTAAATAGGTGCCCACCGTGATTGTCCGTTTAAAAAAAATCTATTAGCCAATAAAAACATGACACGTGACAGTATTAAATATTTTTTAAAATTTATTTTTAAAAAATAAATCAGAATTTTTAAAATATCCTTAAATTTTCAAATAATCTTAAAATAGTCTCCAAATCCCTCAACCCCAGATCTGACAATTACCACTGGTGTTAGTTGTGTTTCCGACGACGAATTGAAGCGTCTTTCCCTCCCCAAACGACCCACACATCGTTCATCGTCCGTTATATTGTTGTTCGACGTGAATTATTCGAATGAACATTCTACGATTTTGGTGTTTCACACTGCGTCGGTTGATTTTCGGCGACGAGATGGTGGGGTAAATGATCATGATGATCCGACGACGAATGTGGTGGGCGACGACGTGACAATCAGCGGCAAAATCAGATCAAATTGAGATTTTGATTTTTGGGGTGTTAGGTTTTAAACTTTGGGACTATTTTGTGAAATAAAGAAAATATTTTATTTTATTAATTTTTATTTTTTAAAATTTTAAAAAACTGACACGTATCAATTAACGATAAAAATTAACGGACATTAACAGCGGATGCCACTTAAGCCTAAACGAAACATGAATGATAAATGTAAGTGATTCTTCTTTTTTTTCCTTTCTCAAGAACAAGACAAAAGCCAGTAAAAAAGACATTAATGAACATTTCCGATATGTTGATCTTCCTCAATTATTATTTGTTATTCTTTTTAAATTATGAAACGTTTGAAATTTAAATATATTATATATATATTTTGAATATACTGATGTGATTATATGATATTATATATTCATACTTTTTAACATTTTGATAAGACACATATAACTTGTTTATACACATGTGCTTGAATTTGAGTATCTAAAAATAAACATAATTCTCGTTTTTACTAAAGTCACTTTTTGAATTCTCTATATATATAACTGAAATATATTTAAGTTTTATATTATATTATATTATATTATATTAACTATTTAAGTAGAGATTAATCAATTTAATTATCATCTTTAATTATATTGCAAGTGGTATTATTGGTATAATTCTATACCAATTAAATTTTAAATTATTTATGATTCTATACTATAATCAAATTGAGAAAACTTGATTAATTTTAAATTAAAGAATTCAAAATATAAGTCAACCAAGCCCCTGAAGTAATACCAAAGAATATCTGTTGAAGTAAAATTATGGATTGCATCGGATCTTGAGTGCGATTACGGTAACTCCTCCCTCCTTTTCTTATCAAAAGAATTTAAAAAGATTAAAATGGAATAATTGATTTTGAATGTTAATTCCTCCATTAAAACATTTATGCTACAAATTCAGTATCGTCCTGATAAATTTCTAAAACTTTGGGGCAATCATCCTCTTAAAAAATAGAAATTTATATATGATTTTAAAAAAATTAAAATTTTTTATGTACTAATTTAGCTAGCAGAAATGCGTGTCGAATGATAAACTTAACAAATAAAATATGTAGACTTAATATTGATCTTATCAAGATATTACTAATATAAAGAAATAGTGCGGTCCGATGATTCTTTACGAGTATTTAAAGAGAGTTAATATAGCTTTAGAGGGATGTAATTGCACCCTTATTTTTTGGAAAATGTTTTTAGTGTTACTTTTTTAAAAAAAAAACTTAATTTAGTGTGTAGAGAAAAAAATATAAAAAATTTCATACTCATTTGAAAAAAAATATTTTAAACTCTTATTTTTAAATTCTTAAATTCGCCGCTGCATATTAGAAAAAATAATAGGTCGTGTTTGGTAAACAATTTTTGAGCTACAATTAGAGGTTTGAAGCATTTTTAGAGGTTTGATCAGTCAAATCCGCTAATTTGAATGTTTGATAAATAGATGATTGTAATAATGGATTGAGGTGAAACCTCTCATTTTGAAAAAGCTCATTTTAGAAGCTTTTTGAGTTAGAGGCTTGGATAAAATACTTGTAAAGACTATTTTGTCATTGATAATTATAAAAAATTTCTCTAAATAACATAAATTTGATTACCAAATAAAATTAAAAAAATAATTTTATAAATAAGAAATTAATATATAAATTAATAAATACATATAAACTTAATAATTATTAAAATTATATTTAAAATATAATTTCATAGATAAGAAATTAATGTATACATCTAAATTTAATAATTATTAAAATTATATTAAAAAGAATTTCACAAATAAAAAATTAAAATGTACATCCACTTATGTATGCTCAATAATGATATTAAAAAAATTATTTTTATAATATAATTAATATTAATAAATACAAAATGTTAATGACTAATAAATTACCCAAATAAGTATCAAATATAACCATGTCTTTATATGTCATTTTGTTTGTCCAATTTATTAAACAACTATCAGTTGTTAGTTACTTTTACCAAATACTTTTATACAATCAATTAATATAATCCGCTATCAGTTAATGTAATTCGCTATCCGCTAATTATCAATCAAGGACATAATAATTTTCAATGCAAAAGGCAGCAGGCATGGATAAACTCATTGTCGCCATCCTAGACCAGTAAGGGGAAGAAAGCTACAACGTTGTGCAGTGCTTTGCCATGACAACAACGTTAAGAAAAGAAGCAAAAAACTAATAAATTACTCCCCAACAACAAGCTTGGTTGGCATTAAGACAACATTGTTTTCCTTTTTAATGATTTGTCTGGTTATTTTTTGTTGTTGGAAATTTTGATTTAATTCACTTAATAATGACTGGACAGTGTTGGAGTGACACTTTTGTCGCGAGTCTTTCTTTTTCGTTGAACATTAATTTGCCTTCTCTTTGTTAATTACTTTCGTTCTATGAATCAATTTGTTTAATTTCACAATTAATACTAAAGTGATAAAAGATGTAATCTATACAGATAGAATACATGGATATTAATCTTAAATAGAGGTGAGGGTATTGTACATGTCTCCATACCATAATACTGTTTTTTTGGCAAAAAAAATAAATTACGTAAAACATTAGTGAACTTTACTTTTCAACCTATTTTGGTCATTGAAGTTTCAAAACGTTCAATTTACTCATTGAAGACTTGAAGTTTAAACATTGAATTTTTTTGTCACTCCTCCGTTAACTTTCTGATGACGTTCATTTATCGGTAAAGGAAAGAACTTTTCCAAGATCTGAACGGTGAAAAACTTTTCCGGCACGAGAGAAATAACATATTGAAAAATATGCTTCATTTGACGACAGAAGAGGGAGATCGATATGAGAGAAATCCTAAGGCTTTTGGCTGATTCGTGAATTTTGGAGCACTTTTCGGTAAAATAGAGGCCGAGTTCAGACTCGGGGAGCCGATACGAAGTGACTGGTGAAATTTGGGACTTAATGACCATCATCTTTAACTGTTTGAGGTTTAAGAGTGACAAAAAACGTTCAATGTCTAAACTTTAGTAACAAAAAAGGTCCATTGTTTAAACTTCGGTGAGTAAATTGAACGTTTTGAAATTTCAGTGACCAAAATAGGTTGGAGGGTAATGTCCAGTGATGATTTACGTAATTTACCCAACAAAAAAATATAGTGAAAAGTTCATGCACGTTCGAAGAATGAGTAAAATAATTTAAATGTGTATAATAATAATTCAACCCTCGATGTTTTTTTAATTTGACTTCTATTTTTAATTAATTCTGGCTCTTAACATTTAAAAATGTGTCAAATTATCTTTTGACACAATGACAAAAAGTTCTTAACATTTGTCAGTATATTGCACCTTCAAAGTTTTTTCTTTAGAAAATTAAACCATAACATTTCAATTTTTTCAAGTAAGCCATTTTTTGGATCGTTAATTTTTTTTTATCAAAGGAAGGAAATACCATTACTATAGAAAAAAAAGATAACAAAGAGATCAAGACAACAGCCCGAAAAAACACGATACTCAGGGTAAAAAAACAGGGGCACAGAAGGCCCAAAACACGTGCCTAATCAAAGACGAGGAAACAAAACAACACCGAAAAGAAAGACGGACGGATGCCATAAGCTAAGAAGTCTACATAGACGGCTCCGAAGGCATGGAGGTCTAAATTAGGAGAGCTCTTTGATCGGAGATGACTCCGTGAACTCGTATGTTTACAGTCCACATCTCGGAGGACCAGCAACTAACGCCACCAAGACAACCACGAAGCGAGGCAGCAAAGCTCGAACAAACGGCGAACAAAACCTTCAAGCTAAAACAAAAGAACCTTCCTTTTTCTTGCACCCCACAACAAACATCCAGATGAGAGATGTGTCATTCCACCTGTAAACATCAAGAAAATAGCCATCCTACATCACCGATGACCATCAAGGAATAGTGGGAGCATAACACCGGGAAAAACCAGATAAAGATGAAGGGTGGTTTCGGGGGAGGGAGCTCGGCCACTATGGACGAAGGGGGTGGATGAGGAGCTAGCTGGGGATGACTCTGGCGAGGGGGAACGATCGCCATTCCCGACTGTTAGGAAGATCAATCAACAATGAAAGTGGCCAAGATGGGGGTGAATTGACTATTTAAAAAGTTTGGAAGCAAAAGGAAATAGATAGACAAATGGACACAATAATTTATAGTGGTTCAAGATTCTAACAAGCTCTACATCCACTACCTTAGCTTCCTACTAAGGATTTTCAACAATTCACTATTGAATTCTTCCCTTTTTCTAGGCTAATGAGGCAACCGTTACAACCGATCAAAGCTTTCTACCCAAAGCTTGATCAAAGATCACTCTTTTACAAGAAAGAAAATTGCAAAAAAAAATGACCTCACAAGGTAGATATTTGCCCAAAATTACACGAACACTCAGCCCCAAACTTGAAATACAAGATTACAAAGAATAACACAAGTTGTGTACAATGATTTGACTTTATGAGCTCAAAGGGTTGGATTTTTCTTGAATGCTTGGATGTTGATCAATGTAGGTTCACTAGTTGTTGTTGTAGCATTGAAGACTTGTATTTATACCCCCTTATTGAATTCCAGCCGTTTAGATGGTTGAAGTCATCAATAGAGCCGTTGGGGACCATCTTTCCCACAATAAATGTTGTTTGGTGAACAACCGTATCGGTACACAAAGGCTCGTATTGATACCTGTTACAACAAAATATAGCCGTTGTACAAGTCGTATCGATAAGCGTGAGGCTGTATCGAAACGATCATAGTGTAAAACAAGGGGAGTATTGAAACGGCAAGGCCGTATCGGTACGGATTTTGCTCACTGGAATCTTGGATGAAAAAGTGTATCGATATGCATAGGGGCATATCGGTACGGGTTAACCGAAATTTAAAGTTTGAGGATTCCAATAACTGACAAGCAACAGTCGAAAAATTTAATGAAATGATTTTTGAAGATATTGACAAACCGTATCGGTACGTTTTGAAATTTTTTAAATCCATATTTCAAACCGTATCGAAACATAGTGTATCATATCAGTTCGAGTACAAATTTCTTAAACCCAGATTTCAAACCGTATCGAAACGGGTGTGAGCCGTATCGAAACGCTGCACTTAAAATGTTTACCCAGATGAAGGCCGTATTGAAATGGGCTAAGCCGTATCGGTACGCTTTGCAAAAACAAAATCCAGTAGCTAAATACCGTATCGAAACACCAAGGGGTGTATCGATACGCCTGGGCGTATTTGTGCATTTTTTGCTTGAAACACTTAGAAAATTTTTGGGTTTAAGTTTATAACTTTGGAAAACTTTTCCTTGTCATTTTGTGAGACTTTTGAGTACTTAAAATTTTTTTTCTTTTACAAATTAGTCTTTAAACACTTTGTTATATCAAAATCAAACATAAGTTTTACAATCTCCCCTTTTTGGTATAACAAAGCCAAAGTGAAAATTTTTAAGTATCTTTTATAAAACTCCCCCTTAATTTAAGGCTAAAAAGAAAAAATTGTCTCTTTAAATCTTCTCCCCCCTTTTTGTTAGATCAAAATCAAGGTAATAGAGATAAGACAAGGAAACAATAACAAGTCCAAGCAATTAAATAAGCAACATAAGCATTTAACTTCAAATAATAGTTCAAGCAACATAGTTCAATCAAACTCAAATCCTAAAAGCATAAACCAAATAAAGACAAAACATAGGAGTTCATAAGACATAAAATAAAGGTGCATAACTTAAATCCTAATATGATAGGCTATGAGATGCAAGATGCCTAAGAGTACATGCCATCGTCTTCATCTTCTTCACCCTCATCAACATTGGTGGCCGGAGGTCCATGAGATTGACGACATTCACCATGAAAGGCATTAAGAGTGATGTCCATAGATTTTTGTTGATTTTCAATAGCCGCTACTCTTTCCTTCAAGGATGTGAAGCGAGTGTCGATTGCTGCAAATCCAGAGTCTATGGTGGTGTGCAAATAGGTGAACTTCTCATTGAGAAAAGCCATGAGAGCATCCTGATTCGATTGGGCCACCGGAGCTTGTAGAATTTGAGCTTCTTGAGGAGCCTCCACCGGTTCGGACTGAACACCTTTCGAAAGATCGGTGTTACAGACCCATTCTTCATTCTAATAAGTGAACTTGGCGCGACGGAGGGAACGTTCATAAATGGGATCCGTAAGAGGTTTCAGAAGATTATATGAACAATAAATACCCATCTTATGGAAGAGATAGCTCAAAGACGTGCCGTATATGAAGGATGTGACCATGGTGGTGTGGTGATGTTGGACAAGAAAGACGAGTTTGGAGAACATAATCTGAGCAAGGTTGGGTCGTCTCTCCTCACTAAAGCATCGAAACCAAAAATCATCAACTTGGCGGTGGTAGAGTATTTCCCACCGGATGGACGAAACCACCAAGTGATTATGAGGTGCAAGATACGGTCATGGGCATCAAGAACGATCACCGAACCACTAAGGACATGTCCTAACGCACCCTCGTCATCTATTCTCGTATCCTCAAGACCCCAAAAGTTTGCTAAATCACTTGAATCAATTCGAAATTTCTTACCCATTAAGTAAGATTCAATTGCAATTACCAAAGTTAGTTTTTTGTTGAAAATACACCGAGCGTTGGAATAGAAAATCAAAACAATATTTCTGTATAAAATCTCGAGTATACTTAAAAACCTCATAAATTTCCAATCGTGCATTAATTGAAGATATTTGAATTTAAATCTTTTGGAAGATAAAAACGGGATTTAAGTAATACACTCGGGGGTGAATTTTGTAACTTTGGAAATCTTTAAAATATTCCATGGCGTCTGGATATTGAGGTTCATTAAAACAGTTTTGGTAAATGTGGGTAAGATTGGGTCTATTACCAATATGATTGGGAAGAGGACGCGGAGAACGTGAACTAGAGACAATGTCCTTTCGTGCTCTTTTCTTAGGGGCCATAATTTGAACACAAAATCAAACAAAAAACGATGTATGCATAAATCAACACATTTGGTCCAAAAATTAATCCAATAATCAAGGTATTATAAAAAATCTAGACAATATATTTTAAAAATATATAAAAGTGTAAAGAGAATTTTTGGTAAAGAAAAAATTGAAAAACAGTGTTAAAAATTATATGATATAATTTTATATTTGAATAAAAAAAATTCAGATTTGAAAAAGTTTTTACAAAAATATTGAAAGCAATACTATATAGATTCTAAATCTATGATTAGAGTACAAAAACAGTGTGTATATATATGTACGAAAATTAAAAAGAAAAAGGTTAGGGTTTATACCTTGAAGTTGAGATTGAGGTGAATGAAGTGATTTAGATGAACAAACTTGATGATTGTAGCTTGGGTTTGATGTATAAACTAAAAGCCCTCAAGAATTTTAAGAGTTGTGTGAGAAAAAGTGAGGGATTTTTAGGTTTTTATAGAGAAAAATCGTATCTAGGGTTTGAGAAAAAGATGGTATTTGAGTTAAAGTAAAAATCCTCATTTAAAGCCTTTAAAAACTGCCCAGCCGTTAACGCGTACCGATACACCAACGTGGCGTATCGAACCCAGTACCGAAACGCTTCTGAGGCCGTTTCGATACGCCATACGTACCGGTACAAGTAGACATGTATCAAAATGATTGTAAACGACCCGTATCGATACGCGAATCACCGTATCGATACGACTACGCTAGAAATGTCAATTTTACCTGCAGGTTGCTCAAAATTCGTTTTTAATCGAATTGAAATGCATGTGAATGATATGAGAGTAGTATGTATGAACATAAATAGATGCATACTCCCCCTAGCAACAAGCATATATGTATATAGGATCAAAATCACAAAAGCAATCAATCAAACAAATTTAAGCATATTTTTAAGACCAAAAGAGGCTCTAAGGGTCAAGGGAGGTTGGTTAAACCTAACTCTCTCCTAAGAGACCAAAAACGCTCTTTGTCTAATAGTTTGGTAAAAATATCCGCTAATTGGTTCAAGGTGTCTACATATTCTAGAACTACATCATTTTTCAAGACATGATCTCTAATTAAATGATGCCTTATTTCTATGTGTTTGGTTCTAGAATGTTGGATGGGATTCTTAGTGAGACAAATAGCACTAGTGTTGTCACACCTAATGGGGATAGTACCTACATCAATTCAATAATCTAAGAGTTGTTACTTCATCCAAAGGACTTGAGCACAACAACTTCCTACGGATATATATTCGGCTTTGGTGGTAGATAATGTTACGCTATTTTGCTTCTTAGAAAACCAAGATATGAGCATACTACCTAGGAAATAACATGTACATGAGGTACTTTTTCTATCTATCTTACAACCCCCATAATCCGCATTCGAGAAGGCATGTAAGTTAAAGGAAGACTCTCTAGGATACCAAAGACCTAAACAAGGTATATCTCTAAGGTACCTAAAGATTCTCTTAACGGCAATAAGGTGTGATTCTCTAGGACTAGCTTGAAATCTAGCACACAAGCAAACACTAAATATAATGTCGGGTCTACTTGCGGTAAGATAAAGCAAAGATCTAATCATAGAGTGATAAAGCTTTAAATCTACACACTTACCTCATTCATCTTTGTCAAGCTTTGTGGAAAAACACATTGGTGTGGCTTGAGGTTTCACACTCTCCAAGCCAAACTTCTTGAGCATGTCCTTGATGTACTTGGCTTGATTGATGAAGATGTCGTCCTTTCTTTGTTTAATTTGGAGCCCTAAGAAGAATGAAAGCTCCACCGTCATGCTTATCTCAAATTCACCTTGCATTAACTTAGCAAAATCTTGGCAAAACATTTCATTAGTAGAACCAAAAATTATATCATCAACATATATTTGAACTACTAATATGTCTTTGCCAATTTTTTTAATGAAGATTGTAGTATCCACCTTTCCTTTATTAAAACCTTTTTCAATTAAAAAAAATTGATAATCTCTCATACCAAGCTCTAGGAGCTTGTTTCAAACCATATAAGGCTTTTGAAAGTTTAAAAACATGGTTTGGGTAATTTGGATCTTCAAAATCGGGTGGTTGTTCTACATACACTTCTTCATTAATAAAACTATTTAAAAATGCACTTTTACATCCATTTGAAAAAGCTTAAATTCGTGGTAACATGCAAATGCTAGTAGCATCCTAATGGCTTCCATTCTAGCTACGAGTGCATAGGTTTCATCAAAGTTGACTCCCTCTTCTTGAGTGTAACCTTGAGCAACAAGTCTAGCCTTGTTTCTCACTATGTTACCACTCTCATCTAGTTTGTTTCTATAAACCCATTTAGTTCTTATAGTAGATTTATTACTATACCTATCAACTAATGTCCAAACTTGACTTCTCTCAAATTGATTTAATTCCTCTTGCATGGTCATTATCCAATAATCATCATTTAATGCTTCTTTAACATTCTTAGGCTCTATGCATAAGATAAATGCTATATTACATGCATTTTTAAGAGAAAGTCTAGTGGTTACCCTTTTGGATGGATCACCCAAAATCTCACCACCTTTGACATAGTTGTACTCTCTTGGGTAGCTCACTTCCTTTTCCTCTAGACTTATGTCCTTCAAGGCTTTTAGAGGTGGATCTTGTGCTTCTTCTTGTTTGGTTGGAACTCCATCCACCTTTGATGATTGCCCACCATCATTGGCTTCGAAGATCCTTACATTATCATCATCACAAGAATCCTTCCTCGGAAGGAGGTTATCATCGAAAACCACATGAATAGACTCTTCAACAACTAAGGTTATTTTATTAAATACTCGATAGGCTTTAGAGTTTAAAGAATAACCTAGAAAAATAACTTCATCACTTTTAGCATCAAATTTGCCTAGATTATCTTTTCCATTTTTTAAAACAAAACATTTACAACCAAATGGATGAAAATAACTAATGTTAGGCTTTTTGGATTTTAAAATCTCATAAGGAGTTTTCTTCAAAATAGGCTTAATCATTACTCTATTTATGATATAACAAGCCGTATTAGTGGCTTCCGCCTAAAAGTATTTTGGCAAATTGTTTTCACAAAGCATGATTCTAGCCATTTCCTCTAAAGTTCTATTTTTTCTTTCAACGACCCCATTTTGTTGAGGTGTTCTAGGGGCTAAAAAATTGTGGCTAATACCATTTGAGTTACAAAAATCCTCAAAACCTAGATTTTGAAATTCGGTGCCATGGTTACTTCGAATGTGAGAGATATTTTGACCAAGGTCATTTTGAGTAATTTTTGAAAATGTGATGAATTTTTCTAAAGCCTCATCTTTGGTACTTAAGAATAAAACCCATGTGTATCTAGAGTAATCATCAACTAAAACATATGCATATGATTTTCCACCCAAGCTAGTAGTTCTAATAGGACCAAAGAGATCCATATGGATCAATTGTAAAACTCTACTAGTTGAAACATCATTAATAGGTTTGAAAGAAGCTCTTTTATGTTTGCCTTTTGCACAAGCATCGCAAATTTTATCATTTGAAAACTTTATTTTAGGCAAACCTCTAACTAGATCTTTTGAAACCATTTTTTCCAAAACATTCATGCTTGTATGCCTTAATTTTCTATGCCATAACCATGAATCATGCTCATCATTTGCAATAAAACATGCATAAGAAATGTGTTTGTCATCTAGATGCACCATGTATATGTTTCCTATGCGATAACCCACAAGCGCAATTTTATTTGTTTCAATGTTTAAAATTTTGCAACCATTAGAATAAAAAACAACATTGAAACCTTTGCCACAAAATTGAGTAATGCTTAAAAGATTATGTTTAAGACCATTGACATATAGAACGTTTTCAATAAGTACGAATAAGTGATTACCAATGGAACTCATTCATTCAACTTGACCTTTGGAGTTGTCACCAAATGTCACCAATCCTCCTCTTTTTAGTTCAAGTTCCACGAATCTACTCTTGTCGCCGGTCATATGTCTTGAGCATCCACTATTAAGGAACCGCAAATTTGCACTTGAAGCTTTGGTCTTGTAGCAATGCTCCCCCTACAAACAATGATTAATTATTGATTTTTGGTACCCAAATCATTTTGGGTCAATGAATTTTATATCCCAAATACTTGGTTACCTTGGGAATGCAAGATGCAATAGCTTTAAGATTGTTAGAAGTGACAAGTTCCGTAAGAACCCAAACACTTCTAATTCTCTTACCTTTAGAGGTTTTTCGGAAACATCTTTGTTTGTGGTTGCCAAAGTTCCTTTTAACATAGTTGGGTTTTGAAGATTGTCCTTTTTCAAAATTTGATTTCCCAACATTGTTTAAGGAAGCTTTGAGATCATTTACCTCCTTGAGGTAATGATCTTTCAATTCAGAAAGAAGGTTACTTAAATCAACATTTTCTTGTTCAAGATACTTTTGATTATCTTTTAAATCACTAACCTTCTTTTCGAGTTCCAAATTAGTTTTAGATAAGGAATCGTTTTGGTTTTTCAAATAAATGATAGTTTTCTTATTTTTCAAAACGGATTCATTATACTTATCAACTAATTCATCATAAGCCTCTTGTAACTCATTATAATCATCAAATAATTCATCATATGTAAGATCATTTAATGAGCTAGAGGTTACCTTAGGATCCTATTCCAAGGCCACGAGACAAAGATTAGCAACTTCTTGTTCCTCATCACTTGAAGACCCTTCATTACTCCAAGTGGCTACATGAGCCTTGTGCTTCTTTTTCTTCTCGAAGCCTTTCTTCTTGAGTTGGGGACAATCGATCTTGATGTATCCTGACTTTTTACATTCATAGCACATGATTGGATCATTTTCTTCTTCCTTGTTCTTACTCTTGAGATCTCTTCTTCGGTTGAATTTTCTTCTTCGGTTGGATCTCATGAGTCGAGTGAATCGTTTGGCTATCATAGCCAACTCGTCTTCCTCATCACTTGAATCATTCTCTTCTTGTGAAGCTTTGAGAGTAATTTCAAGTTTCTTCTTTTCTACTTCTTTCTTCTCAACCTTCTTTTCTTCTCTTCTTCTCTTCCTTGCTTCATGATCTCATGAGTTAGGAGAGAACCCATAAGAGCGTCGAGCTTCAAAGTCTTCAAGTCCTTTGCCTTGATGATGGACGTCCTCTTCCCATCTCATGACTCGGAAAGAGAATATAAGAGCTTCTGAACAAGTTTGTCTTCAAGGATTACTTCTCCTTATCCCTTGAGACCATTTATAATGATGGAGAAGTGATCGAACATCTTGGTGACGCTCTCATCGGGCTCTATCTTGAAATTTTCGTAGCTTAGATTGAGGAGTCCAATCTTGGTCTCCTTAACATCGTTGGTACCTTCATAGGTGATCTCTAGCTTGTCTCACACCTCATTTGCACTCGTACATGAGGACATCTTCACGTATTCGTCGGGTCCAAGTACACAACAGAGCATGTGCAAAGCCTTATCATTTATTTGCAACTTCTTTTTTTCTTTCTTCATCCGTCATTTCATGCTTGGCCTTAGGAACTTATCTCTTTCTTTCTTGCTTCATTGGAATTGGTGGTCCATCTTCGATCACATCCCATAGGAGATAATCGTTGAATTTGATAAACAACCTCATTCGGTTCTTCCAATATGGATAGTTGTCTCCATTGAAGAAGTGAGGTCTAGTGATGGATTGAGATTCGTACATGTTGCCGGAAGTAGAAGCCATGGCTGATATATCGATTGATTGAATCACCTTCTAGGATCGCCTTAACGGTTGCTAGACCTTCGGTTGAGTGTGGCTCTAATAACAATTGTTAGGAAGATCAATCAACAATGAATGTGGCCAAGAGGGGGTGAATTGGCTATTTAAAAAGTTTGGAAGCAAAAGGAAATAGATAGACAAAGGGACACAATAATTTATAGTGGTTCAAGCTTCTAACAAGCTCTACATCCACTACCTTAGCTTCCTACTAAGGATTTTCAACAATTCACTATTGAATTCTTCCCCTTTTCTAGGCTAATGAGGCAGCCGTTACAACCGATCAAAGTTTTCTACCCAAAGCTTGATTAAAGATCACTCTTTTACAAGAAAGAAAATGGCAAAAAAGAAAATAACCTCATAAGGTAGATATTTGCCCAAAATTACAAGAACACTCAACCCCAAATTTGAAATACAAGATTACAATGAAGAACACAAGTTGGGTACAAGGATTTGACTTTATGAGCTCAAAGGGTTGGATTTTCTTGAATGCTTGGATGTTGATCAATGTAGGTTCATTAGTTGTTGCTGTAGAATTGGAGACTTGTATTTATACCCCCTTAGTGAATTCTAGCCCTTTGGGTGGTTGAAGTCATCAATAGAGCCGTCGGGGACCATCTTTCCTGCAATAAATGTTGTTTGGTGAACAACCGTATTGGTACACGAAGGCCCGTGTCGATACCTGTTACAACAAAAATATAGCCGTTGTACAAGTCGTATCGATACGCGAGAGGCCGTATCGAAACGATCATAGTGTAAAACAAGGGGAGTATCGGAACGGCAAGGCCGTATCGGTACGAATTTTGCTCACTGGAATCTTGGATGAAAAAGTGTATCGATACGCATAGGGGCGAATCGGTACGAGTTAACCGAAATTTAAAGTTTAAGGATTCCAATAACTAACAAGCAACGGTCGGAAAATTTAATGCAAGGATCTTTGAAGATCTTGACAAACCGTATCGGTATGGTGTAAACCCTATCTGTACGTTTTGAAATTTCTTAAATCCAGATTTCAAACCGTATTGAAACATAGTGTACCGTATCAGTACGAGTACAAGTTTTTTAAACCCAGATTTCAAACTGTATCGAAATGCTGCGCTTAAAATGTTTACCCAGATGAAGGCCGTACCGAAACGGGCTAAGCCGGATCGGCACGCTTTGCAAAACAAAATCCATTAGCTAAAAACCGTATCGAAACACCAAGGGGTGTATCGATACGCCTGGGCGTATTTGTGTATTTTTGGCTTGAAACACTTAGAAAATTTTTGGGTTTAAGTTTATAACTTTGGAAAACTTTTCCTTGTAATTTTTTGAGACTTTTGAGTACTTAAAAATTTATTTTTTTTACAAATTAGTCCTTAAATACTTTGTTATATCAAAATCAAACATAAGTTTTACACCAACCCCTCAAAGTCCTCTATCTCTTAAAACGATGACCTTTCTTCGAACCACTGCCACAATTCTGTGGGGAGCGCCATGAACAACTGAGAAAACTGAACTCCATCGAACGATCATCGAGATTCACTGACAACAACCACGGGAGGATGAACAGTGTTCCGTCTCCAAAGACAGAAAACCTAAAGGATTAAGGGCGACAATGATTGACCAAATCTTGAGAACCTCGATGTCATCTCGCCGAAGACTCCTCAAAAAACTAGAGAAGAGGAGGGGTAACAAGGGCTACCAGCGCTAGGGCTTTTGGTTTCGCGCAGAGGCTAGTTGTCAAAATTTAGAAAACATGTGAAATTGTGAAGTGTTTTCTTTGGAACGTTAACTGATGATTTACATTTTTGTAGACTTGATATAACAACTTTAAAAGTAAAATTGAAAAAAATAAATGTCGAGGACTTTTCCACAATTTAAAATTTAATTTCATAGTGTACATAACAATAACTATAAACAAATATATTAGGGTAAAGTATACAAATGGTCACTAAACTATATCAAAAAATACAAAATGGTCACCAAACTTTCAAATGTTATATAATGGGCATTAAACTTTAGTTTTTATTACAAAATGGTCACTAAGCCATTAATTGTTGTTAACTGTGTGACTTGGTAGTTACAAAAATTTGTATAACAACATATTTAATCCTCAATATTTACATGTTCAGTCAATTTAGACATCAATAATGAGTGTTAAATTAGGTCAAAATTGATTGAATGTGTAAATATAGAGAATTAAATGTGTTATTACTCAAATTTTCGTAATTGTTACGCCATTTACTTAATGACAATTAACAGATCAGTGACTATTTTGTAACAAAAACTAAAATTTAATACTTATTATGTAATATTTGAAAGTTTAGTGATAATTTTGTATTTTTTAAGATAGTTTAGTGATAATTTGAGTACTTTACCCAATATATTATCAAGTCTTCGAGGGACATTCCCACTTACGAAGAAGTGAGAATTTGTTAAAAGAAGAAGCAAGTATAAACGTGGGCACGTGGGCAACCTGTATTAATTTGCAGTTTGATGTGAACTATCAGTCTATCCGTCGTGATATAGACCAATCAGATGTTTGGATTTAAATGACCAGTTTTATTTTAATATTTATAAAAAATAAATTATATTTTATTTTTAAACGTAATAAATATAGCATTAACTGCGAAATAACATTATCAAGTTCAGAAAATGAAGAGAGATATTGGTGTGAGTTTGTAGTGCAACGTACTTATAGTGCGGTTAAAATATGACAAATATCGAAATTTATAAAAGTAAGTATCGAAATTTATTTTTGAACTATAAATATTAGATTTTTTATAATATTTTCGGTTAATTTTTTTTAGTTTTGTAAGTATCGATACTTAATTTTTTAATAAAATTTTAATGAAATTATCAAAACTTACAAAAATAAGCATCGAAACTTATTCCTGAATTGAAAATGTTAGACATCTTGATAATATTTTTGGTTGTTTTTTTTTTGAGTTTTTCTGCAACTATCGATACTTATTTTGTAAGTATCGATACTTAGCACTTAATTTTCAGTTTAAGACAAAATATCAATATTTACAAAATAAATATCGATGCTTGCAGAAAAAACTCAAAAAACCAACTAAAAATGTTATCAAGAAGTTTAACATTTTTAGTTCAAGAACAAGTCTCGATACTTTTGTCTCAAACCGAAGATGTTATCAAGAAGTCTAACATTTTCAATTCAAGAACAAGTTTCGATATTTTTGTCTAAACTTGAAAATTTATCAAAAAACTAAGTATCGATACTTGCAGAAAAAATTGAAAAAACCAATCAAAATATTATCAGAAAGTCTAATATTTTCAGTTCAAGGACAAGTTTTGATATTTATTTGTAAGTTTCGATACTTTTGTCCAAATTAAAAAATTTATCAAAAAAATAAATATCGATACTTACAAAATAAATATAGATACTTGCAAAAAAAACTTAAAAACCAACAAAAAAATATTATTAATAAATTTAATATTTTCAGTTTAAAGACAAATTTCAAAATATATTTTATAAGTTTTGATATTTTATTCTAGACTCATTGTTTTTTAACCACAATATAAACATGCAGCATATTAAACTCCCCCAGGATATTGGCGATTGCAAGAAGCAAGTTTTCCGGTTGCACTGCCCAATGTAGCAGAGATTCTGACTCCCATGTCCCAGCAGCTCCCCAACCTCCTACACGCCCCTTCCTTCCATTCAGGCATAGTGACTTTTTCCTCCTCAAACTTTTTCAAAAACCCATTTTAGTCCTTTTATATGTTTTAATATTTTAATTTTTGAAGTTCTTTTTAATAATTCTATTTAATATAAAGCGGTATATGTGTTTAATTTTAAATTTGAATAAATTTACATACACTTATAAATTAAGCTACTCAAATTCAGGTCACTTAGGTGAAACACTTCACCTTTTATTTTGTAAAACAACTTCTCAAACTTATATAATTTATAATTATGATTGTATCATATACTTGTAGCTTCAATTTCGATAAATTTGAGGCAAAATGAGACGAAAATGATAGCTATGAAGTAAACTGAGAAAAAGAGTTTAGAGTGTAAATTGAGAAAAAAAGTATACTTTGAGGGGGCAATAGTGAATAAGTGAAAAAAGCTTTTAGTAATTTCATTTGATGCAGGGGCCTGCCTTTGAAGTTTTCGGCCTTAAGACTTTGAATTGTATAAGAACTGAGATTGAACAGGCCTTAATTTACTTAAATTGGGCCATGATGTGGTCAAAATGGACCCAATTGTATATGTATGTATGATGTATAAGACTAATATGTCGGATTTGATAGATTTGAGCCTACACATCTGAGTTGTAAACATCCATGTAATTTTAAGAGTAATAACTCATTCTAGATGAGGACAGGAGGATTGAGATAAGTTCACAATTGGACATGTAATGCAGATGATTACATTCACTCTTCGCTGAAACCAACCGTAAAAAACTTAAGTTCGAACAATTTTATTCATAAGGCGTATGTCTTATTAAAATATTAAAAAAAAAATATGAACATATATACCAAAGCACGCTATTGTTACTTGGATGGCAACTTGAATCAACTTCCCACTGCTGATCGATTGCAGAAGATGAGACTAGAGATGAGGTCTCTTTGCCGATTGTGTGGCTTAGCTGATTAGTTCAAAATCATATATTTTTTGGCTGCCCTCCAATAAAATCATGATAACCAAGGCAAGTTCCATGTCTTGCATGTTTGGTTTTTGATCTTTTCTGCCTTGTCACCTTGTTTTTGTTCCTTATTTCCCATTTTTAAAAAAAAAAATTTCTACTTTTAAAGTCAGAAAAGTTATATTTTAAAGAAATTATATATATATTAATAATTTGTTTTCTAAACAATAATTAATAATTTATGTGAAACAGAAACTTGTTTTAAGATGAGGCCAAAAGTTACCATTTAAGCTGTATTTTGTCAGATTGTTGCGTTTTCCATTTTTTTAAACCTGTACCTAAAACTCACAAGCACGGCTTAGACATTAACAGGAAGTATATGTTCTTGAATCATTTGTCTATGGCATCTCAGCAAATACAGAATATCAACTATATACGGTACATAGGCTCTAAGTGAACAGAGCGTTCGAGGAATTATTCGTGAACCATTCGTATAAAGTTAGTTTATTAAGCTAAATAAATGACTATAGATAAAATTTTTATGTTCGTTTAATAAACAATAACTAATGTGTATTTAGTTCGTTTATGTTTACTAACAAGCTTGTTTATTAGCACATTTATTGGCTTGTTTAATGACTCATTTATAAGCTCGTTTATTTTTTACATTTTAAATATTGGTGAAAGTAAGGACTAAATTGAACATATAATGAATTTTGGAGTTCAAACTGGGAAGCTTAAGGACTAGTGATGTAATTTCACAATTTTGGTGACATATAAACGAATATGTTTACGAACGTTAAATGAACATGTTTGCGAACGCTAAACAAATGAACCCGAAGACCAAAAATAAATAAACGAACATGGACACAATATTAGAAATTAAACTAAGCCGAACCGAAAATGAACACATTCAAAAATGAAAAAAACAAACAAGAATAAAATGTTGTTTGTTCAAACTCAATTCATTTACACCCCAAGTACATCGAACTTTTCATTTTTAATTACATATATTTTATGTTGGTTTTATAATTTATTTTCGTGATAAATGAGTCTCGAGAAAACTTTTTCAGCTATATATATATATATATATATATTTGTGTCGGACACATATTCAAATACAAAAAAAAAATCCAAAATTTTGAACATTGGTCAGAGAATCGCGTACTAAAGAATCTCCGCCATTTAAAATTCCTTAGGACTGATTCCAAGCTCTCAATTGCCGCCCATTACAAGCAGCCAAAACCGGCCAAAGGATCCAATAAAAGCTTGATGATGAAGTTATTGTTTTGATCAATTTCTGTTCAATGTTTACAACTCTTTGAAATTGCAATGTCCTCATCTCCATTCACTTTCTTTGCATTACTAACAGTCCTAATATTTTCTGAAATCCACATTTCAGCCTCATATTTCCAAAAGCTTTCAAATGAATCCCCTATGAATGCCTCTTGTCCACTGAACTTTCACATCCTCAAGAAATTGGTGAACAAAGACCCTTCAAGGTCTACATTCGGTAGCATTTCCACACGGTGTCAAAACATCGTGGAAGGAATCGATTTGGTCCGATCCGAGTATCTCCGGACGAGTGAGCACTTCGTTCTCCCTCCAGACACTTCCGAGGCATGCTGGGAGTCCTTCAGGCTTCTAATAGGTGAGTTCATAACTGGTTTTGATACCGGAACTTCTTGCGGATATAACGCGGAATGGATTTCGGAAGCCTGCATGAATATAACATCTAGAGCACAGTTTGAGAGCCTACTTCCTAGTACCGTATTGTACAAATTAAGATATTACTGTACTCAGTCTCTGGATAATAGTTTTACATGTGGATTGTGTACTAAAATGTTGTCCTTGCTTAGGGATGTTTACCTCGATGGCGTCGATGACGCTGCACGGAATATCTCAGCGTGTTCGGGGTATCCGAAAATGTATACTGCTGCATTTGTTAACCATTTTGGTCCGACTGATAGAGCAACTGCTAAGTGTTTGTTTTCCATAGGACGTAAACAGAAGAAATCGAGCCGTAGCCACCACAAGAGTGTAATTGCTGGGGCGACGGCCGGTTCTGTTGTTGGTGTACTTGGGGCCTTTTCTTCTGTTTTGTTCCTTCTGATTAGAAGATACAGAAAAAATGTACAGGAGAAGAATGACACGGATACGGATGAGACTAGTTTAGTTTTCGTATTCGGTCTGTGTAATAGAAGTACTAGTCTAAAGAAGTTCAAAATTGAGGAGATAAAAAATGCTACAAAGAATTTCTCCAGAGAGAACATAATCGGAATGGGAGGATATGGGAATGTTTACAAAGGGATACTACCGGATGGATCCGAAGTTGCGATAAAAAGGCTGAAGAATCGTTCCGTCGTCGGAGATGCAAACTTTGTACATGAAGTAGAAGTCATTGCAAGTGTAAGACATGTCAATCTTGTTGCATTGAGAGGCTTCTGCACCGCAACGGTGCCACTGGAAGGGCATCAACGGCTCATCGTTTGCGATTTGATACATAATGGAAGCCTATACGATCATCTTTTCGGATCGGGGAAGAAGAAACTTAGCTGGCCTATTCGTATGAAGATTGCCCTCGGCACCGCTAGAGGTTTAGCTTATTTGCACCATGGGATTCACCCTGCTATCATCCACAGAGATATCAAAGCTAGTAACATACTTCTGGACGAGACATTCGAGCCGAAAGTCGCGGATTTCGGCTTGGCAAAGATCAAGTCCGAGGGAACGACACATTTAAGCACGTCAGTAGCTGGAACTCTAGGCTATGTTGCTCCGGAATACGCCTTGTACGGCAAGTTAACTGAGAAAAGCGATGTTTACAGCTTCGGGGCCGTGCTTCTGGAGCTTTTGAGCGGTAAAAAGGCATATGAAAACGATGAGGGAAAGATTTTCCGGCTGACAGATTGGGCTTGGGAGCTTGTGGAACAGGGGAGGACATTAGATGTCATCGAACAAGACATGCCGGAGATCGGGTTGCCGGAATTGATGGAACAATATGTTTTAATTGCTGTTCTTTGCTCTCATCCTATATTAGATATTCGGCCAACAATGGATCAGATTGTGAAGATTTTGGAAACTGGTTTTCCAGCTCGTTCAGAAGAAATAAATCCAACTAAACAAAACTTATGAAAAAAGTTACACATACTAGTTAATTTCATAATTGTAATTATAACAATTATTGAAACTATTAATAAGAAAACAATATAATTTCCATATTCACATATATAAATTTTTGCAACATAAGATTGTAATTATAATTTCAAATTTTTGCAACATAGTTGTTTTCAAGAAAATAATCCAAGAAAATAATAAACAATAAAAATAAAATACTAAAATTATTATTGATAAATCAAACAGATCATAAATTGAAATACAAGAATATTCGTAACATAAATGGAATATTAAAAACAGTAAATTGAAACCGTTTACTTGTAGTAGACAAAAAAACCGATTAGTAGGAAACAAGTTGAGGCCTGCAATTACGCAATTTTCTTAAGACATATTTTCAGCCACTCCTATGGTGCTTGAGATCATTGGCCGTTTGTCTCCCAGTATACAACAACTAGATGATCAGCTACAGTTGCACAGTTGTAGAGATCACGAACTGTAACTTGCCTTTCTCTATCACCGAAAAATTACTTTTGAAAGTCATAGAGTATTTATAGGGATTTCACATAGTAAACCATTGAAAATTTGACCTACTGGAGCATTTAATATTGACAATCAATTGATTCTTTTAGAGAGTAATTTTTAAAATTACTATTTGAATTAAAAAAAAAAACTTTTAATGTTTACCTTTTTAATTCCAAGACAAGATTTGACAAATATATGCTCTTATTTGAGAAAAAAATATTTCAAATTTGGGACAAAAAAATCCGTAAGCCCACGGAAGACTAGATCGGTTCGGATATTAGTCTTACTCACGTCGTGCACGTCTGCACATTTACGAACCAACAAATGGTTCCACATTTTCCTCAACAACGTTTAGATCAATTTATCATTCAAATCTCCAAAAACATAGATTTTTTCCAATAAGGAATTCTTGGCCTTTCACAGGTTTTCCCAGCAGGGTCGGATCTATTACGGTAGCTGTTCTTCAGGTTAGTAAATGACATTCATTTTCGATATCAGGATTCTACTACATAGGGAGTTTTTGTTTAGCAGATTTTAATGGCTACTCTCGGAGTACTCTTCATCGATAAGTCTGGTCAACGACCACTCCTGCTGGTTAGTTAGTATCAGCAACAATGTTCTTCCAGTCATATCGATAAAGTTTATCGGTATTTAAACATTCAATTTGCACCAATTTCCCAGATATCAGCAAGTGGAACATGCTTGGGCTGTGTCATTACAGGACTTTCATTCTTCCTGCAGGTTTCAGCTTAAACTCTTACATGGTTTTGGCGTTTTGCCATTTGCAGCCCCCTTTTTTTTGACATTTTTCTGCCATGAAATGAGCAGGATTTTCATGCCAGCAAGGATCTAACAGCCACTTTGGTGATTATTGGAGTGTTGGTAAAGCTACTATAACTACATACAATCTTCAAGTCACAGTTTAGGTTTCTTTCACTATGGATGTATAATTATTTATCTTCCATTCATGTGAAACCTGGAAACCAGGTTTTTATGCTTAGTTTTGATATAGGCATGGGAGGAATTCCCTGGATTATAGTTTCTGGGGTAAATTTCTCAATTTCAGTTCATTTGATTATCAAATTTAGTATCGATTCTACCACTGAACTAAAAATCGATACTATTTTAACATTGAACTTTAGTTTAGACTTAAATTATACCACTGCACCATTAAAATCGATGACGTGGACAGTTCTTAGTGGTCTGCGTACGATGACATGGAGGAAGTTTAATAGCCTAGTAGTATAATTGAAGGCTAAACTAAAGTGTAGTGCTAAATTAGTTTCAATTTTTAGTTTAATAGTATAGTCCATACTAAACTTAAAGTTCAATGGTATCCGATGTAGTTTACCTGTATGTAATTGTGTTCTCAGATATTTCCTATAAACATAAAGGGTTCAGGTGGAAGCCTGGTGAATTTGATAAACTGGGCAAGTTCTTGGGTTGTTTCATACACTTTCACTTTCCTTTTTGAATGGAGCTCAGCTGGTGATTTTCCTTGTCTCCATTTTTTCTTCTGTTGTTTTCTTGAGATTTTGATTTGGTTTTTTAAAATGTTTTTTTTTCACTGCAGGAACATTCCTCATCTTTGCCTTCATTGGTGGTGTCGGAATTCTGTTCATCGGAAAGCTGGTTCCGGAGACCAAGGGGCGAACGCTAGAGGAATTACAAACATGTCAATGACTCAAAATCTAAGTATCAGACTATCAGTTGATTTAACCGATCAAAATTTATTTTAATTTATTTATTTAATAGATTCGGTTTAATCAATTTTAATACGGTCCATTTATCAAGTCAATTTAAGTTCTATAATTTTCAAACCGGACCGGCCCATAATTGTATTACTCAATTTCAGCAAATAATTTAGATAAATTACGTAAATCATTAAAATGTACTTTCAAACATATTTTTAATGAAGTTTCAAAACCTATTTCAGCAAAACTTGGGCTTGGTTTTATGCTCAATTTATTTGCATGTTGTGATACATAGGAAATCGTCTGAAAATTAAAAATATATGAAATATTACTGCAGCTTCGGGCTTAACACTTTGGTAATTTGTAATATGTTGCCGAAAGTGGTTGGATGCACAATTTCTGGTGAATAGTCTAATTAAGAATTACACAATCTCATGGTTAAACACAAATAAATGTATTGCCTTAAATTCTAATTTGTACTATCTACCTTCAATTGATTTAGTAATATAAGACATTAGATCCTTTAAGTAAGGTTAATAGTTCGAGTTTTGACGTTATAAATAGAGCAAATTGGGTTGAGAGTTGTCTCCATAATAGACCTCTGTAGTACCCGATATGGATTAGTCAACCAATAGGTTAGATATCGATAGTTATACCCAAAAAAAATCTACTTGGTACTTAGGTTGAATTTTATTTTAATTCTTGTAGTCGAAGAATATTTCGAAATGGAATAAGGTTTTTTTGTGACAAAGTATTTGACTCTATAACTATAGAATAAGCTTTGACCTTTAGAATTATGCAATCTCTTTTACGATCCCTCCAACAATTGCGGCTATGTTGCAAAGATGAGTATTGTTGAGACGTTGAGAGAATGTTTTGAGAATATATGATGTAATGTATTTATAATTTTTATAATCTCTACACTTATAGTGAGTTATTTGTTTCTTTTATCCGTGAAGGTAAATAAAGCTGAACATCGTTAAATCTCACTTTTCTTGCGTGTGTCTTATTTTATGTTATATCGTTTTGATTACATTTTCTGCTTACAAATTTTTATAAGAGTAAAGTATAGAATAGTGTCAGAACCACAACTGTCACCACCGCCACCACCAAGGAAGAACCATACTCTTGTGTAATATTTATGTAACCAAATGCAATATAAGGGTTCAATGAGAATACTTGGGTACCCGGCTCGGTTGAGTAAATTCTTTAAAAAATTATTCAGTTTTTTAAGATTTAGGTCATTAGGTCGTCGGGTCAAACCAACTAGGTAGAGTATTTTTAAACACCCCTAACTAACCGCATGTTTTGGTATTTTTTAAATCTCAAGTGTCAGATTATTAGATATAATCTATTAAGTAGCATGCCAGCTGCCAACTTTGAAAGATAATGGGCACATGTTAGCCTCTAGATAAACATATTTAATATCAACTTCAGTTTCTAGCTTAGATCTTTTACTTACACATGTGACAACCATTGTAAGGTGAAAATGACACTAACACTATGTTTTGAGTTTTTTTTATTTAATTACCGGTATCCGATTTAATGATCAACTAATTCGGATAAGGTTTTACTGAAGTCTAATATGGGACGACCCTCCCAACCTAATTTTGTCCATTTACAACGTCAATTTCAAACCACTAACCTTGTTTAAGAGAATTAACGCCTCATCCCGCTAGACCAACTGGATAAACATACTTAATATCAACAACCCACTCTTTCTGAAGTAACCCCATAATCGAATCAATCATACGGCTCGAAAGAAATAATACTATAATCAAGTGGTCTTGAAATATTCACCTATCACATGGCAAGAAAAAAAAATAATACCACGTGGACTTTTGTAATACAGTGCATATCCTTATGGTACAATTTAATTAGAGAACAATTCTTCAATTAATTAAGACGGTCAACCTTTTACAGGAATCTTTTAAAGATTACATTCATAATTAAGGTTTTAGCATATGCAGCATGCACCACTTTCTCCCATGGAGCAGCGAATAACAGAAGAAACTGAGTCTTTGCTTGTAAGACAAGGACATAACAACGTAGTGTTCGATGAAGAAAATGATGGTGCTGGGGAAGTAGGGTCGGCGGCTGTTTCCAATGTTTCCACCGTTCTTGCTCTTAGCACCTTTGTGGCAGCTTGCATTGCCTTTGGTGCTGGCTGTGCTGTAAGAGTTTTTCCATTGGAAGAAGCTTCTGGAACTTTCCCAAGGTTGAATTTGTTGTTTTTGTTTAATTGCACTGCAGGTAGGATATTCTTCATCTACTCAATCTTCAATCATGGAAGACTTGGGACTTTCTGTTGCAGAGGTAGAAGAACATATCCACTAATTACGTTCATATCTGCATTGCTTGCCTTGGATAGTGTCTACAAGTAGAGATATTGGTTTTGGGTAAATTACATAGATCACTGAACTTTACACTCAAACTTATTTTAGCCACTGGAGTTTAAAATGTTCAATTTAATCACTGAAGTTTAGACATTGAACGTTTTTGGTTACTCATTCGTTAACTTTTTGACAACGTCCATTTACTGGCGAACGAAAGAACTTTTCTAAGATTCGAACATGGAAAATTTTATCGACACGAGAGAAGCAATATATTGAAAAACGAGCCCCATCCGAAGACAGAAGAAGAAGATTGACGAGAGAAAAACTAAAAGGTTTTTGGCTAATTCGTGAACTTCGGAACACTTTCCGATAAAATGGAGGTCTAATTCATAATCAATGGGCTGAGACGATGTGGCTGGTGAAATTTGGGACCGAATGACCAGCATCTACGACTTTTTGAGGTTTAAGAGTGACAAAAAACGTTCAATGTTAAACTTCATTGAGTAAATTTGAACTTTTTAAAACTTCAGTGACCAAAATAGGTTTAAGAGTAAAATTTAGTGATAATTTACATAATTTACCCTTGGTATTAAGGTTTATGGCTTGGAAAGAGGTAATAAGCCTCTTGAAGTTCTTAAATGAAAGAAATTTGATTGCATTTGATACACTTTTCAATTTTACAGTCAATTCTCTGTCTCTGCTGTTTTCACTTTTTGGTTCCATACTGAGTATTGGAGCAATCCTGGGTGATACAATAAGTGGGAAGATAACCGATTTGCTTGGTCGGAAACCGGTAAGCTTTTTCAAGAATTTTTGAATGTCCATCTGCCAAAATCCTATAAACTGTCTAAAAAACTTATGAGCTTAAATGATTTTTTTTAAAGTTTAAGGGCTTCTTGTACCCTTAATTCTTAATTTTACCAAACACTTTTATACAATCAGTTATTACGATCAGCTAATCAAATCAATTAATGTATTATATTATCAGTTAATATAATTTGCTATCATCTGATTGTCGAAAATGACTTCAATTATTTATTTTTAAGATATCTCTCTCCTCTAATAAAGAAAGATGATTGAAATATCCGTAAGATTTTTGTTTCAAAAAGGGGCAGAGGATTTTTGTTCGTGTAAAATACATTTATGCATAGAATAGAAATCTTCTGCTTATTTTTTGTGCCTTTTTATGCTCCAACATTAAAAAAATAAGTTTAGGGTTTATGATTAGGATTTAAGATATTGAGTGTAGGGTGTATTTTTTAAGGTTTAGGATTTAAAAACAAAAATTCCCTACCCCTAACACTATAGATTAAAGGGAAAACTACACGGGTGATCACCAAACTATCACATTTTTCATGTTTTTTGGTCTCGCAACTAATTTTTTCGTCAAAATCGTTCCTCCCGTTAGATACATTTCCTGTTTTGGTTCCCCTCCGTTAAAAACCGAACAAAATCGCTAACCTGACATTTTTATTTTATTTTTTGTCACCTAACTATCACCCTTTTCCTATTTTGGTCCCCTCCTGGTTGGTCGAATAAAAAATACTCTAATATATCATTAAGTTTGACGCGAGGGACCAAAAAATACTATAATAAATAAATAAATGCCAAGTCAGCGATTCCGTTAGGTTTTTAACGGAGGGGGACCAACACAGAAAAGGTATCTAACGGGAGGGACGATTTTGACAAAAAAATAGTTGGGTGACCTAAACAGAAAAAGGATGATAGTTGGGTGACCACCCGTGTAATTTTCTCTAAATTAAATTCTAAGCTCTAACATTAAATTTTAAATCCTAAAGAATAAACCCTAAGCCCTAAAAATCCATCATATCAATATTCCCTAAACTTTAATCCTAAACAATAAACCTAACATTTTACTTGGACATAAATAGAGGCACCACAAAGACAAAGAATTTATATTATTTTGCACTATTGGAACTGTGTAATATGTGTAATATATTAAGTAGCATGCCAGCAGCCAAGTTAGCAAGTTAATCCGCACATGTTAGACTCTGGATAAACATATTTAATATCAACAATCCACTCTTTCTGAAGCAACCCCATAATCGAATCCAATCACAAGGCTCGAAAGAAAATAGTAGTAATAATACCACGTGGTCTTGACTTGTAATATAGGGCACGTCCTTATGGTTTAATCTAAAGCATGCATAATATCACTTTTTTATTTTCTGAACCCAACTTCCCACAGTTTAATTAAAGAATAGCTCCTCAATTAGTTAAGACTGACCTTTTAAGAATCTTTTGAAAATAACATCTCCTTTTTTACAAGCCAAAGTTACTTGAAATTTACTATCGGTTCTGTCGGTATAATATCTTTGAAAGCGAAAACGAGCTATGGAGCAACAAATGCCTTATCTCGCTAGATCAACTGAATAAACATACTTAATATCAACAATTCACTCTTTCTGAAGTAATCCCATAATCGAATCAATCATACGACTCGAAAGAAAAAATATTATAATCAAGTGGGCTTGAAATATTCACCTATCACATGGCAAGAAAGAGAATAATAATAATAATACCAAGTGGACTTGACTTGTAATACAGTGCATGTCCTTATGGTACAATTTAATTAGAGAACAATTCTTCAGTTAATTAAGACGGTCAACCTTTTACAGGAATCTTTTAAAGATAACATTCATAATTAAGGTTTTAGCATATGCAGCATGCACCACTTTCTCCCATGGAGCAGCGAATAACAGAAGAAACTGAGTCTTTGCTTGTAAGACAAGGACATAACAACCTAGTGTACGATGAAGAAAATGATGGTGTTGGGGAAGGAGGGTCGGCGGCTGTTTCCGATATTTCCACCGTTCTTGCTCTTAGCACCTTTGTGGCAGCTTGCATTGCCTTTGGTGCTGGCTGTGCTGTAAGAGTTTTTCCATTGGAAGAAGCTTCTGGAACTTTCCCAAGGTTGAATTTGTTATTTTTCTTTAATTGCATTGCAGGTAGGATATTCTTCACCTACTCAATCTTCAATCATGGAAGACTTGGGACTTTCGGTTGCAGAGGTAAAAGAACTAATAAGCATCCTGAAGTTCTGAAATGAAAGAAACTTTATTGCATTTGATACAGTTTTCAATTTTACAGTCAATTCTCTGTCTCTGCAGTTTTCACTCTTTGGTTCCATACTGAGTATTGGAGCAATCTGTTGGGAAGAAACCGAACAACCGAAATTAAGCGGAAGCACAACCGATGTTCTTTCTCTCCCAAAAACGCAAGTCAATAATTATGGCAAACACAATATCACAAATATGTTCTCTAGCAACACTAATCAACCACAAATCAACAATGCAACCACAACACAAGTAAATCGAGACAACGATATTTTAAATGGAAAACCCCTCTAAATCAAGGGTAAAAACCACGGGACTTTAAAGTCCGATCAAAATCTCCACTATAATCAAATGTTCAACTACAAGACTACAATATCCAACCTACAACAAGCATTTAACTCCAACAAGGCTAATAACAAGTAGTCTTTAACAAAAGAGAGTAAAATGAGAGAACATCACCAAAAACGCAGCTGCTGTAAAATGGGGATTTCGGACGCTACGAGTCTCGGATGAAAAATCCGACCGTACAAAGTCAAGATCACCAAGTCGCCTAGCTGCTGTCCAAAAATCAGCTCAATCGAACCATGGATGGAACTCTGATCGAAGAGTTGATCAAAACTGCTCAAAGCTGAAAATAATTTTCTCTCATTGTTTTTCTCTCGAACAAACCTCCGAGCTCTCTCTTCAATCTCTCAAATCTGCAATCCAAAGCTGCCCACCTCTCTATATTATAATACAAACCATAATTGAAGGCTTAAAAAATAAAAAACAAACACCAAATATGGCAGACAAACAACCACCCTTTTGAATTTTGGGGTGTAAACGGTGTGGGTTACCCACATAGTGGGACCCTCACCCAACAAATCTCTCCCTCCCGCTATGTGGGGAATGTCTTCATGCCGGTCATCAAGCAACATGCTTTAAACTTCCCTCTTGGTAAGGCTTTAGTCAACATAGCAGCACCATTATCATCAGTATGAATCTTCTCAAGCTCTAACAATTTAGCTTAAAGAACTTCTCGTATCCAATGGTACCTCACATCAATATGCTTAGATCTAGCATGAAAAGTTGAGTTCTTACCAAGATGAATCGCGCTCTAGCTATCACAATACAAGACATACCTCTCCTAAATAAAACCAAGTTCATGCACAAATTTCTTCATCCAAAGAATCTTATTGCACGCTTTGGTCGCTGCAATGAACTCTGATCTGGTGGTGGATAAGGCAACACACTTTTGCAATCTCGATTGCCATGCCACAACTCCCCCTGCATAAGTGACTGTTGCGCGTAATAAGTGCTACGCAAATGTGCAAGTATACACGTCACAAGTTATAGTATAAAAGATATCGTCTCCACAGGGATTGGTGCTACTTCAAGAATCTAGTCTCTTGCACTGTAAAAATAAAAACACAAATAAAAGATTATAGAAGTTTAACTAATCTAGAAAGCAAATAAGTAAAAGAAAAGATGAATTCAATTGAGAGAGATAGGCCAGGTTATCGTGAGTTGAGGTGTGATAGCCGATTGGATCGTCTTGGTAAAAGAGTGCACGGGCAACTCAGTTGCCGTGGCAACTTGCACAACGGGGTTGCCTTGGCAACTAATCGATGGTTGCCTGGGCAACTAGTTGGGCAACTACTTGGGCGTCTGGGCAGCAACTTCAAGGTTTGGCGGAGCGTTCTTCAATGGTTTATTCTTATCCCTAAGTCGAAACTCTAGCTACTTGTGCATGCCTTGATAATACATCCCTGCGTGAATCAAGGGTGAACAACAACCAATCTTGCGCTCCTCTTAGCCGTTGAAATCCTTAACTTATTCCTAAGCCGGATTAATCTTCACCATCAATAGATTGAATAAAGATCATATTCATTCGTTTCTTGAATCTAACTCTCCCGATATTAGATAAATAGATGAAATCACGAGATCCTCTCCCAATTCACTCGCAAATAAGAATAAGAAACAAGAATGAATAAACCTTGAAATAGAAAAGTGCAAACTCTTATTACCTAAACAAAAACCAATAGTTTCTCACAACCACAAAACACAATAACCATAGCCAAGTAGATTTAGTTCATGGCTAGGTTCCAAAGAAACACAAGATAAACAATCCCTAGCATGAACCCAATCAAACAAGGAAGAAAAGATGAAGCTTGTCGAAAATCCCTAGCCCTAGATGCTTGTCGAAAATTCCTCTTGCTTTCTCCCTTGGACTTGTCGAAATTTCCCCTAATGCTCTCCTTGCTATTTATAGGGCTAGGCCAAAGTCCTTCTTTGAGGAGGAGTTTGAGTTGGAATTAAATTATCTTTAAAGAATATAATTCTTTATTATAATTTTATTCCTATTAGAACTTCTCCTATCTTCTTAGAATTTAATTCTTCTTTAATCTCTGCATGGCAATCAAATTCCTTTGGGCTTGGGCCTTGCTCCATGTCATCTTGGGCTTGTAAAGTCATTAATTTCGACATCCTTATTGCATTTTCTCTTTGTCGATAATTGCCATGGCAACTGGCTCGGCGTCTCCTTCATGCATTGCCCTGGCAACTAGCTCGACATATCCTTCATGCATTGCCCTGGCAACTAGCTCGGCATTGCTTTGGAAAGTGATCCTGCACATACACACACAAAGCACACCAAAGCAGCATCTTTTCCACAAAAACTACCAAGTTATGTAATCAAGCTCAACGATGGAAGGAAACATGGATTAATGCATGAATAGCTAATTATGCAACTAATATGAGCCTAAGTCTAACAATAATATGAGTAAAAAGGGTAAGAAAAATAGTACTTTTGAACACTTATCACACCCCCAAACTCGAACTATTGCTTGTCCTCAAGCAATGCAAACTCATAATTACGCCAAGACTTCAATTTTCACAAACTCAGCTTTGAACTTGATTTCAATTCTCGAACCGGGGCACAAAGTATGATTGGCTTTTTATTTTTTAAAGCGAGGAATTACTCGGAATCAAACTATAATGCTTGTGAGTGTGTGCGGAGTTGTGTGCAAGTTGATTTTTCGGATTCTATGCAAACAATAGGTTTTCAAATTACTTCATTGGGTTCTTTTTAACATGTTTTAACTAGAGCCAATTTCGGGCACCTCTAGTGTTTTGTTTTTAGTTTTCTTAAGTTAATTTAATCGACTAGAGCCGGTTTCGGGCACCTCTAGTTAAAAAAATTTTAACACCTCCTAGAGCCAGTTTCGGGCACCTCTAGTGATCAATTTTTAGCACATGCTAGAGCCAATTTCGGGTACCTCTAGCATTCATCCAATTTTTATTCTAATCCCCCAATTTGTTAATTATCAACCTAAGTTTACTAGAACTCCTTAAATCAATCAAACCACAACAGTGTTTTATCAAATTTAGCATCATAGTAAAATTCTAAGTTTTTCCATGGTTATCCTAGAATAAAAATTCTATCAATTAAGTGTATTGGCAAAGTCATCATCGGATATTCATCAAATCTAAGCAATTCTTGTTCCAATTAAAGGCATGGCAAGCAATTTATATATCCTAAATGTAATACTTAAGTGAATGTAACTAAACATGGTAACTACTAATAACAATCCCCCCCAAACTCGAGTGAGACATTGTCCTCAATGCATGCATAAAATAACGAGAAATAATAAAAATAAAAATAATAATGCATACGAGGACTTACTCCGAGAGTTCGTCATCGTAGATGATTAGTTTCCTTCTAGTCGGTGTCTTGATTCTCTTGCTTGAACGCGATGGTTGTTTTCTTGTTGCCGGGATGTCTTTAGCTTTGGTTGCCGTGGCATCTTCAGGGTTGGTTGCCGTGGCATCAGCTTGTGCAAGCACGATGTAGGTTGCCGCGGCATCTTCTTCATTGGTTGCCGGGGCAAGGATCTTGGCAGTAAATTTCCTTAACATAGTAGTTGTGAGTCTTGTTGTGAAAAAGAAAACAAAGAAAACCTGAAAACTAAAGATAATGAAGAAAAATAAAATATCTCCTAAAAATAAAAATGAAAAGAAAAAGAAAAAGAAAAAGAAAATACTGAAAGAATAGCATGCTCATGCATCTCCTAAGTTGACCACTTCCTTGTTACGTTCCACATGGGCACCATTGTAGTGCTTCAATCTTTGTCCATTAACTTTGAATTCATGGTTGTCAGAGATGGACTTGATTATCACAGCACCATGGGAGAATGGTTTGACGACTTCAAATGGTCCTGACCATCTTGATTTCAGCTTTCCCGGGAAAAGTTTTAGCCGAGAATTGAATAGGAAAACTAGTTGCCCTGGCGTGAACTGTCGTGGCAATAGTTTCTTGTCATGCCATCACTTTGTTTTCTCCTTGTAGATTCGTGCATTGTTATAGGATAGTGCACGAAATTCTTCTATCTCATTGAGATCCATCAAACGCTTTTGTCCAGCAGTTTCCCAATCCATATTCACGGTCTTGATTGCCCAGTACGCCTTGTGCTCGATTTCCACCGGTAGATGACATGTTTTACCATAGACAAGTCGGAAGGGGGACATATCTAAGGGTGTTTTGAATGCAGTGCGATATGCCCAAAGTGCGTCATCTAGTCTTAATGACCAATCCTTCCTTGAGGGATTTACAACTTTCTCGAGTATACCCTTCAATTCCCGGTTGGAAATTTTTGCTTGCCCGTTGGTTTGTGGGTGATATGCCGTGGCGATCTTGCGTGATATGCCGAAGCGTTGCAACATCTTGGCAATTAGTCTGTTGTCAAAATGCTTGCCCCCGTCACTGATAATTGCTCTCGGCATCCCAAACCATGTAAATATGTTTTTCTGCAGGAATCGTTGCACGGTCTTGGAATCGTCGTTGGGAACTGCAGCTGCCTCAACCCATTTAGACACGTAGTCGACGGCAAGTAAGATGTAGAGGTTGCCGAATGAAGATGGGAAGGGTCCCATAAAGTCAATCCCCCATACATCGAACAGTTCCACCTCGATGATGTTCTGGAGTGGCATCTCATGTCGTCTAGAGATATTGCTCGTCCTCTGGCAACGATCACATTGCTTGTAAAAGTCTTGGGCATTTTTGTACAATGTTGGCCAATACAACCCGGATTGCAAAACTTTGGCCGCGGAGTACATTCTGTTGCTCTTCTTCAGGGACACATCGGCGTATAACCTGATCTGCACATTATTTAAACAAAAGAGGCTCGTCCCAAAAGTAATGCTTAGCATCATGGCGGAACCGCTTCTTCCCTTGGTGAGTAATGCCATAAGGAAAAATACCACAAACAAGGAAGTTAACTAAATCCGCGTACCAGGGTATTGCCGAGGCATGTGCTACCGTGGCGACTGCTCCCAAGATTGCCGAGGCGTGTGCGTCAAAGGCAGCTGCGGCATCGAGAGTTGCCGAGGCGTGTGCATCCATGGTTGCCGAGGCAACTAAAATTTGTTCATCCGGGAATGCATCACATATCTCAAGATTCGCGTCCTCCTCCTTATTGCGTTCCAAACGTGATAAGTGATCGGCCACTTAATTTTCTGTTCCTTTCCTGTCCTTAATTTCAATATTAAATTCTTGTAAAAGTAATATCCAACGAATCAAACGAGTTTTAGCATCCTTTTTAGCAAATAAGTATTTGATTGCCGAATGGTCCGTATGAACAATTACCTTTGTACCAATTAAGTAGGATCGGAACTTGTCAAATACGAAAACTACAGCTAGTAACTCTTTCTCCGTTGTTGTGTAATTCACTTGAGAACCATTAAGAGTTTTACTAGCGTAGTATATCACATGGAAGGTCTTACCTGTGCGTTGGCCTAGGACTGCTCCTACCGCGAAATCACTTGCATCACACATGAGCTCAAAAGGTAGCGTCCAATCTGGTGGAACGACAATGGGTGCCGAGGCAAGCTTTTTCTTTAGGGTTTCGAATGCTTGAGTGCAAGAATCATCAAAATCGAAGACTTTATCCTGTTCAAGCAGATTACACAAAGGTTTAGAAATTTTAGAAAAATTATGAATGAACCTCCTGTAAAAACCTACATGTCCAAGAAAACTTCGAATTCCTTTAACCGAATTTGGTGGGGGTAATCTCTCGATCACGTCCACCTTGGCTTTGTCTACTTCAATTCCCTTGGATGAAATCTTGTGGTCGAGCACTATTCCTTCATCTACCATAAAGTGGCATTTCTCCCAATTGAGGACTAAATCCGTTTCTTCGCATCTTGCCAACACCCTCTCTAAATTGCCGAGACAGCCGTCGAAGTCATTACCAAAAACCAAAAAATCATCCATGAAGATCTCAAGGAAGTCTTAGACCATGTCTGAAAAGAGTGCCATCATGCATCTTTGGAAGGTTGCCGGGGCATTACACAATCTGAACGGCATCCTTCTGAAGGCATAAGTATCTTATGGGCATGTGAAGGTTGTCGTTTCTTGATCTTCTGGTGCTATGGAAATCTGATTGTAACCTGAATAACCATCAAGAAAACAATAAAAGGGTTTACCTGCAAGACGGTCAAGCATTTGATCAATAAAGGGTAATGGGAAGTGATCTTTCCTAGTGGCTTTGTTTAGCTTTCGATAGTCCATACAAACCCTCCAACCGGTCACAGTCCTGGTTGGGATAAGTTCATTATTTTTATTGCTTACCACTGTTATACCTCCCTTTTTCGGTACACATTGTACCGGACTTACCCACGTACTATCGGAGATAGGGTATATAATGCCGGCGTCAAGCCACTTGATGATTTCTTTCATTACAACCCCTTTCATGGCATGATTCAGTCTCCTATGGGCCTCAATTGAAGGTTTGTGATCATCTTCCAACAAAATCTTGTGCATGCACACTGCCGGGCTAATTCCCTTCAAGTCGGCAATTGTCCACCCTATTGCCTTTTTGTGTAGCTTCAACATCTTGATCAGCTTCTTTTCCTGCTCAGGCTGTAACTTAGAAGAAATAATTACAGGCAATGTATTATCGGTCCTTAAGTATACATATTTTAGTTTCTCTGTCAATTGTTTCAACTCAAGAATTGGTGGTTGTTCAATAGAGGGTTTTTCGAGCTTACCTTCCTTACCTGAGTAGTCCAGTGGTTCAAAGTATGTACCTGGTCGGTTGACTAGCCAATTTGCCTCTTCTGGTTGTTCATCATCGACCGGTTCTTCATACTCCTCCGGTTCCTCTTGATCGGCAATGTAGTTGCCGAGGCAACTAAATTCCTCATCGAAGTTAAACTCTGCCGTGGCATGAAGTAGTTGGCATTCTTCTGGATCATCGGCATGCCTTAGTGTTTGGAACACATTTAGTTTAACTTGCTGGTCATTCACCCTCATTGTGAGTTCTCCCTTTTCAACATCAATCAAGGTTCTCCCTGTCGCTAGGAATGGTCTCCCGAGAATGATAGGTGCATGCTCATCTGCTTCACAATCCAAAACAATAAAGTCAGTGGGAAAAATAAATTTATCAACTTTTACCAGTTTGTCCTCGATTTTTCCCTCTGGATGCACATAGGATCTGTCGGCTAGCTGCAGCATAACTGTTGTAGGTCTTGCCTTCTCGATTCCTAGTTTCTGGAAAACCGATTTAGGCATCAAGTTTATGCTAGCCCCTAGGTCGCATAGTGCTTTCCCGACATAGTGATTTCCAATAGAACAGGGTATTGTGAAACTTCCGGGATCCTTCAACTTGGGTGGCATACGATTGTGCAACATTGCCATGCATCCCTCTGTTGCGGCAACTTTTTCAAACTCTCCTAGCCTTGTTCTCTTGGACATAATGTCTTTAAGAAACTTGGCATAGTTTGGCATTTGTTCAATTGCTTCCACCAATGGCAAGTTGATGTGGACTTGCTTTAGGATATCAAGAAACTTCTTGAATTGGTATTCTTGCTTTTGTCGCTTCAACCTTTGTGGGAATGGTGGTGGAAGTCGGATATCTTTGATCCTTTCATTGGTTTGAAACCTGATTGACGGCATTGTCGGGACGTGCGGAGTTGCCGAGGCGTTATCAATCGGGGTTGCGAGGCATGCTTATCGCAAGTTGCCGAGGCGTCGTCGGTTGCCGATGCATGCTTATTGCCGGTTGCCGCGGCAATTCTCGGTTCAAGCATCCGAGGCTTTGCCGCTAGGTTCATCTTGATCTTTTGTGGAGTTTTGTTTGACGAGCGGGTTTGAACCTCTCTAAGTTGTTGGCCACTTCTGGTGGTGATTGCCTTACATTGCTCATGACCAGTTCCTCTTGCGACTTGATGATCGCTAGGTAAACCTCCTTGTGGTCTAGTGTTGATTTTGAGCAAACCGTCCGACTTGATTTTCCAATGATTTGATTGCCGCCTCTTGGTTTTGCCATCTCATCTCGGTCTGTTAATAAAAGCATCAGTTCTTTTTATGAAATTACTATTCTCACCATATAAGATTCAGTTTTCATCATAAAAACATTTAGAGAATTTTCCAAAGAACTAGATGTTGTCGGTTGTTCTTCGCGGCATCCATTGTCGTGGCATATTCTCTTTGGAATCCCGATGCTTGTGCATTCGATTGTTCTGGTTTAGAGCATTGTTGGGATTACTCCATGAAAATTCGGGTGCTTCTTCCAAGCTGGATTGTATGTATTTGACATCATGTTGTTGCTCGATTGTAATTCCCCACATAGAAGTTGTATTCGGATTCTCGCATACATTCGAAGAATTATGGTTATCACCACATAACTCACAAAAAGAATCCATTACCTTGACTTCATGTGTGTTGTTTGGTTTTTGCATGTTACGGACCATCTTGGTTAAAGCGGCCAATTGTGCGAAATTGAATCGATGATCCTAGTTCATATATTGTGGCTTGGCGTCTAACTCCTCCTCTTCTAGTAGATGGGAATTGATAGTCATTCTTGGCCAGCCTATTTAAAATTTGCATTGCTTCCTCCCGCGACTTATCTAGGAGTATGCCGTTTGCCGAGGCATCTAGCATAATCTTTGTTGGTGTATTCACGGCGTTGTAAAACATTGTTACTTGAGTCCACACCGGGAATCCGTGTAGGGGCATTTGTGTAGAAGTTCTCTATATCGCTCCCAAGCCTCGTACATGGATTCATCATCCTGCCGAAAAGAAGTAATGTCAATTCTGAAGCTTATCAGTCAAATTTGTAGGATTAAATCTAGCTAGGAAATCACGACAAAGATCAGTCCAAGATGCTATGGATCCAGCAGAATGCTATTCAACCATGCTTTCGCCTATCCCTCGGTGAATAGGGAATAATCTTAATCGTAGGACATCGGGGTGACTCGTGTATCTTGAACGAGTTGCAAATCTCGAGGAAAGATTTCAGATGTTGTCGTGCATCTTGATTCTTTGAGCCGCCAAATTGACCTATTGTGTTGATCATATTAAAAATTACCGGTTTCAACTCAAAGTGGTCGGCTTCAATTTCAGTGCGACAACTCCCGGGTTAAGTCCATCAAGATCTTCTTCAAGATAATCTCGAATAGTTCATTTCGTGCAAGAATCACTCCTCCTCCCGCTCGAACATCTTGATTCATATTGCCGTCTTGATTTGCCATTGCTTCTCTTATCCTTCGTCTAAGTCTTTGTAAGGTTCGTTCGATTTACGGATTAAAGGGATATTACGGTGAAGTCGGTCTCGCATACGGTCATATACCAATGCAAAACCAAAGTTTGTTAGCCCTTTGAATTTTAAACAAGAAAAATAAAAAGAAAGTGCAGGAAAGTAAAAACAAAGTCGTATTGCCAATCCCCGGCAACGGCGCTCCTCTTAGCTACTTGTGCATGCCTTGATAATACATCCCTGCGTGAATCAAGGGTGAACAACAACCAATCTTGCGCTCCTCTTAGCCGTTGAAATCCTTAACTTATTCCTAAGCCGGATTAATCTTCACCATCAATAGATTGAATAAAGATCATATTCATTCGTTTCTTGAATCTAACTCTCCCGATATTAGATAAATAGATGAAATCACGAGATCCTCTCCCAATTCACTCGCAAATAAGAATAAGAACCAAGAATGAATAAACCTTGAAATAGAAAAGTGCAAACTCTTATTACCTAAACAAAAACAAATAGTTTCTCACAACCACAAAACACAATAACCATAGCCAAGTAGTTTTAGTTCATGGCTAGGTTCCAGAGAAACACAAGATAAACAATCCCTAGCATGAACCCAATCGAACAAGGAAGAAAAGTTGAAGCTTGTCGAAAATCCCTAGCCCTAGATGCTTGTCGAAAATTCCTCTTGCTTTCTCCCTTGGACTTGTCGAAATTTCCCCTAATGCTCTCCCTCCAAGTAGTCGAAATCTCCTTGCTATTTATAGGGCTAGGCCAAAGTCCTTCTTTGAGGAGGAGTTTGAGTTGGAATTAAATTATCTTTAAAGAATATAATTCTTTATTATAATTTTATTCCTATTAGAACTTCTCCTATCTTCTTGGAATTTAATTCTTCTTTAATCTCTGCATGGCAATCAAATTCCTTTGGGCTTGGGGCTTGGGCCTTGCTCCATGTCATCTTGGGCTTGTAAAGTCATTAATTTCGACATCCCTATTGCATTTTATCTTTGTCGACAATTGCCATGGCAACTGGCTCGGTGTCTCCTTCATGCATTGCCCTGGCAACTAGCTCGGCATATCCTTCATGCATTGCCCTGGCAACTAGCTCGGCATTGCTTTGGCAAGTGATCCTGCACATACACACACAAAGCACACCAAAGCAGCATCTTTTCCACAAAAACTACCAAGTTATGTAATCAAGCTCAACAATGGAAGGAAACATGGATTAATGCATGAATAGCTAATTATGCAACTAATATGAGCCTAAGTCTAACAATAATATGAGTAAAAAGGGTAAGAAAAATAGTACTTTTGAACACTTATCAGTGACCAAGTAACCTGAAGTAGATATCCTCGAGTCAATGTCCCCGACCATGTATGGATCTGTATATCCAACAAAAACAGGTTTCTCATTGCCAAAACAAAGTTTTAAGTTGGAACTGCCACGAAGATATCTCATGATCCACTTCACTGCATCCCAATGCTCCTTGTCTGGATTAGAAAGAAACCGACTAACTGTACCAACAACATAAACCAAGTCTGGTCTCGTGCAAACCATTGCATACATCAAACAACCCACGGTAGAAGAGTAAGGAACTTTATGCATCTCTCCCTTCTCCTTTTCTGTGGAAGGACTATGCTTGACACTCAATCTGAAGTGAGTAGCAAAGGGAGTATTCACCGCTTTAGCTTTGTCCATACTAAACCTCTGAAGTACTTTCTCAATGTACCTCTCTTGTGATAACCACAATTTTCTTGGCCTTTCTATCACGTGTCAACCTTATGCCAAGAATTTGCTTTGATGGCCCCAAATCCTTCATCGCAAAGGATTTACTCAACTCTTTCTTCAACTTGTCAATTTTGGAAGCATTACGACAAACAATAAGCATATCATAAACATAGAGCAAAAGGATAATAAAATCGTCACCAGAGAATCTCTTAACAAAAAAACAATGATCAGAAGTAGTCTTCTTGTAGTTTTGCTCCCCCATAACAGACTCAAACTTCTTGTACCATTGCCTAGGAGCTTGCTTCAAACCATACAAGCTCTTCTTCAACATGCACACGTAGTCATCTTTTCCTTGTGCAACAAATCTCTCTGGCTGCTCTATGTAAAGCTCTTTTGCCAAATCACCATGAAGAAAAGCAATTTTCACATCCATTTGTTCAACCTCTAAGTCATAACATGCTGCCAAACTCAATATAGTTCTAATAGAGGACATCTTCACAACTGGAGAAAATATTTCTTCAAAATCAATCCCCTTTTTATGAGTATAACCCTTGACGACCAATCTAGCTTTGTATTGTGGAGATGAAGACTTTTCTTCTTGCTTCAACCTGTAAACCCACCGATTTTTGCATTCACTCTCCATAGCCTCTTCATAACATCCAGGTTCTTCCCCGTCAGTCAAAAGAACATATTCATCAGAAAAATACCTGATAGAATATCGTCGTTCTCTAGAAGATCTTCGAAGTGGAACTGCTGGTGGAGCTATAGGTGCTTGTTGTTGATCATTCACAACATCATCTATGGGATCATCAAAGTTACCTATGTCTTGCTGGTCATCATTAACATCGCCGTGTACATCATCCTGAATAGGATTCGGTGAAGGATCTAAGGGATCTAGATTCACATCGGTTAAGTCACCATTATCTTGTGAATCATCTTTCTCTGTCTTATCAATGTCATCAATGGTCTGATCCTTAATGAAGACAACATGTCAGCTTCTTACGAGCTTCTTCTGAATTAGATCGTAGAGTCTGTAACCAAACTCACCATCTAGACCATAACCAATAAAGATGCATTGACGAGTCTTGACATCCAACTTGGATCTTTCATCCTTTGGAACATGAACAAATGCTTTACAACTGAACACACGCAGGTGATAATATGATACATCTTTACCAAACCAAACTCTATTCGGTACATCACCTCGCAAAGGAACACTAAGAGATAGATTAATCACATGTGTCACTGTATTCAAGGCTTTAACCCAAAACGATCTCGGTAACTTTGCATCTGACAGCAAACATATGACTCTCTCAATCAATGTTCGGTTCATTCTTTCAGCTAACCCATTTAACTGTGGAGTCTTTGGTGGTGTCTTCTGATGTATGATTCCCTGTCGCAGGCAATACTCATGAAATGGCCCTGTATACTCACCACATTATCAGTACGAATGCACTTCAACTTATTCCATGTTTCTCTTTCAACTGATGCTTGAAACTGTTTAAATGCCTCAAAAACTTGGTCTTTCGACTTCAAAGTGTAGACCCACAGTTTTCTTGAACAATCATCAATGAAATTCACAAAATAAAGTGCACCACCATGTGACTTTACCTTTATCAGACCACAAACATCTGAATGGACCAACTCTAGCAACTCTGATCTTCTATGAGGAGGATGACTTCTAAAATAAACTCTTATATGCTTCCCCGCTAGACAATGTGCACAATTTTTCAATGTGGCATTCTTCAAACCCGAAATTTTATTCTTCTTGGCTAAACAATTAAGCCCCTTCTCACTCATGTGACTAAGCCGTTTATGCCATAACTCAGTTGAGTCATTTACTGTCACGTTCACAGTGTCTCTGGAAGTCGAAGCCTGCATCAAGTACAAACTTGAGCTCTTCTTTACTCGAGCCACAACTAAGGAGCCTTTAGTCAACTTCCACTGCCCTTCACTGAAGGTGTTACAAAATCTCTCATCATCAAGCTTTCCTGTAGAAATCAAATTCAAACGAATATCCGGTGCATGTTTGACTTCCTTGAGAGTTAACTTTGTTCTATTATTGCTCACCAAGCTAACATCTCCCATGCCAATAACTGAAACCAAACTGTCATTACCCATCTTCAAAACTTCAAAATCAACAGGAGTATAAAATGTGAAGAAATCTCTCATCGACGTGACATGAATTGAAGCACAAATATCAATCACCCAACTAGTCTCGTCGCATGCTAGGTTGACCAAATTCTTGGAACAAATGACCAATAGATCTTCACGAGTAGTAGTAGCAACACGCTCATATTTTTCATCATTATTCCGATTGTTTTTATCACCACCGCCTTTGTTCTCTCTCTTCCACTTGTAGCAGTATTTCTTGATATGACCTTTCTTACCACAATGATGACACTCAAGATTCTTATATCTCGATCTTGACTTGCTTCGACTTTTATCTCTACCCTTGCCATCTTTTTCTCTGTTTCTCCCTCTGTTCTCGGTAACCAACACTTCGGACTGTGATGTAGAACCCCGAGATCTTCTTCTAACATCTTCATTCAACACACCACTCTTAGCCAAATCCAAAGTAATAATACCCTGTGGATCAGAATTAATGAGTGAGACCCGAAAAATCTCCCAAGAGTCCGGTAGAGTAGCAAGCAACCAAAGCCCTAAATTCTCATCATCAAATTTGACACTTCATACCAAGCAACTGATTCATCACACTTTGAAACTCACTAACATGGTCACCTGTAGACGTTCATTCTCTATATTTCAACGCCATCATTTTCTTTAGCAAAAAAAATTTGTTATTGCCCAACCTCGAAGCATACAAGCTTTCAAGCTTCTCCCACAATGTGCGAGCACGTGTCTCCTAATCAATGTGGTTGTAAACATTTTCTTCAACAAATTGTCGAATATAGCCACACACCTGTTGATGCTCAAATTCTCATTCCTTATCACTTGTTGAATCGGGTTTTTGAGTAGCAAAGACGGGAAGATGCAAAGCCTTTACAAACAACACGTTTTTTATTTTATTCCGCCAAAGTTGATAATTCGTTCCATTCAACATAATCATCATTCTCGTATTAATCTCCATAATTATCTAACAAATAACCAAGCTCTAATGTCAGTATGTTAGGGAAGAAACCGAACAACCGAAATTAAGCGGAAGCACAACCGATGTTCTTCTCTCCCAAAAACGCAAGTAAATAATTATGGCAAGCACAATATCACAAATATGTTCTCTAGCAACACTAATCAACCACAAATCAACAATGCAACCACAACATAAGTAAATCGAGACAACGATATTTTACGTGGAAAACCCCTCTAAATCAAGGGTAAAAACCACGAGACTTTAAAGTCCGATCAAAATCTCCACTATAATCAAATGTTCAACTACAAGACTACAATATCCAACCTACAACAAGCATTTAACTCCAACAAGGCTAATAACAAGTAGTCTTTAACAAAAGAGAGTAAAATGAGAGAACATCACCAAAAACGCAGCTGCTGTAAAATGGGGATTTCGAACGCTACGAGTCTCGGATGAAAAATCCGACCGTACAAAGTCAAGATCACCAAGTCTCCTAGCTGCTGTCCAAAAATCAGCTCAATCGAACCATGGATGGACCTCTGATCGAAGAGTTGATCAAAACTGCTCAAAGCTGGAAATAGTTTTTCTCTCATTGTTTTTCTCTCGAACAAACCTCCGAGCTCTCTCTGCAATCTTTCAAATCTGCAATCCAAAGCTGACCACCTCTCTATATTATAATACAAACCATAATTGAATGCTTAAAAAATAAAAAACAAACACCAAATATGGCAGACAAACAACTACCCCTTTGAATTTTAGGGTGTAAATGGTATGGGTAACCCACATAGTGGGACCCTCACCCAACAAATCTCTCCCTCCCGCTATGTGGGGAATGCTTCATGCCGGCCATCAAGCAACATGCTTTAAACTTCCCTCTTGGTAAGGCTTTAGTCAACATAACAACACCATTATCATCAGTAAGAATCTTTTCAAGCTCTAACAATTTAGCTTTAAGAACTTCTCGTATCCAATGGTACCTCACATCAATATGCTTAGATCTAGCATGAAAAGTTGAGTTCTTACCAAGATGAATAGCGCTCTAGCTATCACAATACAAGACATACCTCTCCTGAGTAAAACAAAGTTCATGCACAAATTTCTTCATCCAAAACATCTCCTTGCACGCTTCGGTCGCTGCAATGAACTCTGATCCGGTGGTGGGTAAGGCAACACACTTTTGCAATCTCGATTGCCATGCCACAACTCCCCTTGCATAAGTGATCAAGTAACCTGAAGTAGATCTCCTCGAGTCAATGTCCCCGGCCATGTCTGGATCTGTATATCCAACAAGAACAAGTTTCTCATTGCCGAAACAAAGTTTCAAGTTGGAACTGCCACGAAGATATCTCATGATCTACTTCACTGCATCCCAATGCTCTTTGCCTGGATTAGAAAGAAACTGCCCACGGCTGAAGAGTAAGGAACTTTCTGCATCTCTTCATTCTCCTTTTATGTGGAAGGACTATGCTTAACACTCAATCTGAAGTGAGTAGCAAATAGAGTATTCACCGCTTTAGCTCTGTCCATACTAAACCTCTGAAGTACTTTCTCAATGTACCTCTCTTGTGATAACCACAATTTTCTTGGCCTTTCTATCACGTGTCAACGTTATGCCAAGAATTTGCTTTGATGGCCCCAAATCCTTCATCGCAAAGGATTTACTCAACTCTTTCTTCAACTTGTCAATTCTGGAAGCATTACGAGAAACAATAAACATATCATCAACATAGAGCAAAAGGATAATAAAATCGTCACTAGAGAATCTCTTAACAAAAACACAATGATCAGAAGTAGTCTTCTTGTAGCCTTGCTCCCCCATAACAGACTCAAACTTCTTGTACCATTGCCTAGGAGCTTGCTTCAAACCATACAAGCTCTTCTTCAACCTGCACACATAGTCATCTTTTCCTTGTGCAACAAATCCCTCTGGCTGCTCCATGTAAAGCTCTTCTGCCAAATCACCATGAAGAAAAGCAGTTTTCACATCCATTTGTTCAACCTCTAAGTCATAACATGCTGCCAAACTCAATATAGTTCTAATAGAGGACATCTTCACAACTGGAGAAAATATTTCTTCAAAATCAATCCCTTTTTTCTGAGTATAACCCTTGACGACCAATCTAGCTTTGTATTGTGGAGATGAAGACTTTTATATTTGCTTCAACCTGTAAACCCACCGATTTTTGCATTCACTCTCCATTGCCTCTTCATAACATTCAGGTTCTTCTCCGTCAGTCAAAAGAACATATTCATCAGAAAAATACCTGACAAAAGATCGTCGTTCTCTAGAAGATCTTCGAAGTGGAACTGCTGGTAGAGCTATAGGTGCTTGTTGTTGATCATTCACAACATCATCTATGGGAGCATCAAAGTTATCTATGTCCTGCTGGTCATCATTAACATCACCGTGTACATCATCCTGAATAGTATTCGGTGAAGGATCTAGGGGATATGGATTCACACCGGTGAATCACCATTATCTTGTGAATCATCTTTCTCTATCTTATCAATGTCATCAATGGTCTGATCCTTAATGAAGACAACATGTCAGCTTCTCACGAGCTTCTTCTGAATTAGATCATAGAGTCTGTAACCAAACTCACCATCTAGACCATAACCAATAAAGATGCATTGACGAGTCTTGACATCCAACTTGGATCTTTCATCCTTTGGAACATGAACAAATGCTTTACAACTGAACACACGCAGGTGATAATATGATACGTCTTTACCAAACCAAACTCTATTCGGTACATCACCTCACAAAGGAACACTAGAAGATAGATTAATCACATGTGCCACTGTATTCAAGGCTTCAACCCAAAACGATCTCGGTAACTTTGCATCTGACAGCAAACATATGACTCTCTCAATCAATGTTCGGTTCATTCTTTCAGCTAACCCATTTAACTGTGGAGTCTTTAACAAAAGAGAGTAAAATGAGAGAAAATCACCAAAAAGGCATCTTCTGTAAAATGAGGATTTCGAACGCTACGGGTCTCGGATGAAAAATCCGACCGTACAAAGTCAAGATCACCAAGTCGCCTAGCTGCTGTCCAAAAATCAGCTCAATCGAACCATGGATGGACCTCTAATTAAAGAGTTGATCAAAACTGTTCAAAGCTGGAAATAGTTTTTCTCTCATTGTTTTTCTCTCGAACAAACCTCCGAGTTCTCTCTCTGCAATCTCTCAAATCTGCAATCCAAAGCTGCCCACCTCTCTATATTATAATACAACCATAATTGAAGGTTAAAAAGTCAAAAACAAACACCAAATATGGCTGACAAACAACCACCCCTTTGAATTTTGGGGTGTAAACGGTGTGGGTTACCCACATAGTGGGACCCTCACCCAACACAATCCTGGGTGCTACAATAAGTGGGAAGATAACAGATTTGCTTGGTCGGAAGCCGGTAAGCTTTTTCAAGAATTATTGAATGTCCACCTGCCAAAATCTTATAAACTGTCTAACTTCATGTCTTGAATCAGACCATGTGGGTTTTGAATTCGTTCTACATCAGTGGCTGGCTTGCCATAGCATTTGCAAAGGTTTTAGCTCTTCTACTCATTCTTTTATAGACTTTTGTTTACGACATGCTCGATTTATGTACCAAGTCGGAGATAAACTTGAAATTGCTTGCTTTCAGATCATAAGAACATGTTTTCATTTGTTTTTGAAAGGTCCCCTGGTTGCTTGACCTTGGAAGACTATCACTAGGATTCACAAGTGGAATTTCGAGTTATTTGGTAACTCACCTCAAGTTTTCTTTGGTGCATTTTCTATTCATTTGTTGTTAATTGAATGTTGACACGTCGAGTCTCGAGCAGGTGCCCGTCTACATTGCAGAAATAACTACAAAGAATGTCAGGGGAAGATTTACAGCCATAGTGCTGGTAAACTTTATCACTAATAAAAAATTAGGCTGCAATGAACATTCGGCTCATGGTTCTTGTACTACTACTTGTTCTGTAGTTGATGGTTTCGCGGGGCTCGTCATTCGTGTATGTTGTCGGCTCCTTTGTCAATTGGCGCACCCTGGCTCTGATAGGTAACTAAAATTTCCTAAAATGTATAGAATATTGGTTAGCCAATCTGATAGTTGTGTAACAGTTGTGGAATGATTTTATATGCAGCTACTATTCCCGGTCTACTTCAACTCCTACTCTTCTTCATACCGGAATCTCCTCGATGGCTGGTGAGTCCGGTTCTGTTCTTCATAGCGCGTGCTCACAATTCACCAATGTAGGGTCTGCAAGAGTTTGATTACTGAGAACATTTCTCCGCAGGCAAAAGTTTGTCGTGACAAAGAGATTGAAGCTGTTTTGTTGTGCCTCAGGGGAAATAAAGCTGATATTTCTGATGAAGTGGCTGAAATTAAAGTAACCCTTAGTTTTTTTTTTTCGTTTCTTAAAAAGTGTCAACTTTAATCATTGCACAATTTCTGTATGTTTGAGCTTATTCTTTTACAGGATTACGTGGAATCTCTTAAAAGTTCCTCAGAGGAAGGAATTTTAGACGTATTTCAGAAGAAGTATGTTCGACCATTGCTCGTAAGACATCTAACTTGGTTGAAAATTGATCAATTTCTCCATATTTGCTATATAATCCATTGATGTATCTCTTGTTTTCTTTATAGATTGTTGTTGGAATACTGGTCCTGACGAATTTGGGAGGTCTCAATGCATTTGGTTATTATTCTGGTTCGATTTTTGTCTCAGCTGGTAATATTACTTGTCTTAACAATCTCCATGAAACTTCAAGAAACAAGTTATGAAAACTTCAACTACATAAAGTTATATATTATGACAATTGAAAGGATTTTCTAGCATGGTCGGACTCATCACACTGGCTGCTACTCAGGTATGCTTAACTGTCATTTCCGGTAACTAAAGATATGTTGTTCTATTTTGCAGTCAGTAGTTTGTATTTTGGGCACAATCTTAATCGATAAATCGGGAAGGCGACCTCTTCAACTGGTTAGCAAAGGATAAACATTTTGTAATCATCTGTTAAGTCAAATGCATTGTTAATGAACAATGATTTAACTGTGTTTATCAGTCTTCTTCGGCTGGATTATGCTTCAGTTGCTTCCTCACAGGACTATCATTCTTCTTAAAGGTACTAATGTAATGACAGGGATTCTCATCATTGCACGTTTCGGCATTTGGTCATCACCGAGGGTACTAACCAAACCTGATATCATGCAAAGATGTAGGAGAAACATTCGAATCCCGGTCGTTACAACTAAAATGTACCTTCATTTGCGTTTCACTATGTCCTGCGGTTCGGAGATACTATGATCAATGAGCAGGAATATAATTGGTGGGATCAAGGTAGTCCTCTTTTGGCACTCATTGGCTTATTGGTAAGTAATGCATTGGCCCCTTCCTTTTGCTTTTCCCTCTTTTTCTTCTGCAATTCTACATATTGGATTATGTTTTCAGATGTATACCGGTTCGAATGTGGTTGGCGCAGCAATACCGTGGCTGTTACTATCAGAGGTTTGCAAATTGTTTTCCCGTGTCGTGTTGCTCTAACTTTTCATTTTACTTGATCTAACCGTATCCAACACCCGTGTCGAACTCTATCGGAGAATTAGACCGGTTCGAAGACATGACTTTTCAAATACATAAAATTTTCCATTTGTTTGTGTCACAGTTATTTCCAATAAATGTAAAAGGTTCGGCCGGAAGCATCAGTAATTTTATCAGCAGTATCAGCGGTTGGGCTGTCGCATACTACTTTAACTTCCTGATCGAATGGAGCTCGGCAGGTGGTTGATGCCCTGTTTATTTCTGCTGTAACATTTCTCAAGCTTTTCGACCTTAACAAACGACTGCATTTCTTTCGGCCATTGTTGCAGGGACATTCTTTATATTTTCAGCCTTTTGCTGTGCAAATTTCATCCTAACAGCGACAATGATACTGGAGACGAAAGGGCGAACACTGGAGGAAATACAAGCTTCAATTACTCATTCTTTAGACTGAAACAGCAAGTTTGCCAAGCTATTTCATCACCAGCAATTTGCTTTGTTATTTTCTGCGTTTGTACACGCCATTGATATGAATAGGTCATGACAGACGAGGCTAAAATCCAGATGCATTATTGCATCAAATATGTTTTAACCACATGTATTAAATAATTGAATCGAACTCAATTGCAAATGTCACTAGATCTCAAAAATATTAAACATGAAAAATTTTAGAATCAAATTGAAAATAAAATTCGATCGAGTCAAGTAGAACAAATTTATTCAAGTTAAATGATAAGAACGAAATGTATACAGTAAAAGTAGCTAGTTAGATAGTTGTTATACCCGAATTTTGACCGGGCCTAAATAATAAATAAATAAATAAAATATAGTATTATAAAGTCCAAACAAACAAAGTCCATAGTCCATATTTTATATACCCATTATGTTACAAAAAAAAAACCCTTTAAACCCAAATTACAAAGCCCATTTATATCCTTAAATTCTAAAGGACCCTATCCAATTCGGTATAAGCCCAAGAAAACACAACTGTGTTTCTTTTTGCCGCCCAAACTTGCCACGTGGCACACTGTCATTGGTCCTTTTGTACTTCACGCTGATTAAGCCCCAGCCCTGACCAATTGTCAACAGATCACAGGTCCCTGACGTCAGCACTGATCCCAGCTATAAATACCTGCAGAGAGAGAAAAAACAATTAATTAATAATGAGTAATAATTACACAATTATTACTTGAGTAATTGAAGAGAGAGAGGAGAAGTCGAGGAGTTACCTAGGAGTTTGAAGGTCGTTGGAGGTCATCGTTGGAACAGTGAAGTCACCATCGGAAGTACACCGGGAGGTATATTTCCTTCTCCACTTTTTGTTTACCTGCATAGACACACAAAAATAAGTCAGATTTCAGTCTAAAATATAAAAACAAAAATTAAAACCTAGATCTAAAAGTAAATTCAAATCTCGGCAAGGTTAGAGTCTTATCTTGAGTCGATCGGAGGTTGTTCAGAGTGACCACTGGAGGGAGTTAGGTTTTGACCAGCGAGGTTTCGGTTCTGGTGGAGTTGAAAATGAGAGATTTGGCTCGGGTAGGTAGTTTAGGCGGGGAAGATAGGAAGATTATGCCAAATCGGGGCCTAGATTTAGGTTTAGGTGGATAGATCAGGAAAAATGAAAGATTTTATGAAGTTTTAGAGTTCCGGTATGGCGGACAAAAATCGCCCTATGGCGGAGGACGATGGTCGGAGTTAGGGTTATGGTGATCGGAGCGAAGTTAGGAATGATCGGAGTTACAAAAGTAATTGGAGACGATGATTGAATGCCGGCATCGCCTCCGAAAACCATGCCGGAGGTGCTAAGGTGTGGTGGTCCTAGATCTAGGGGTGGTGGACAGGGCTGAGCTATGTCAAAATCCTAGGGTTTGTGAAGTTTATGAGGGAAAAGGAAGAACTTAGGTTGGATTTTAGGTTTTTGATCGAAGAGAAACATGATTAAGGAAGGTTTGGGTGTTTGTATGGATCGAATGAAATTTTTGGTTGAATGAGAGAAGAACTTTGGTTGGATTTAGGGTTTTGATCGAAGGAAAATATGGAATTAAAGTGTTTGGAGGTTTGTGGCAGATCAAACAAGCTTTTTGAGTTGAATATGGGAAGAACATGGATGAATTTGGGTGTTTTGATTGAAAATAGTATGAGTTTTATGGATTTTGGAAGTCCAGGTTGAGAGAGTTTTGAGTGAGAGAGATAGTGGATTTGAAGAGAGAGAGAGTGTGATTTGAGAATATGGTCGAGTTTAGCTCAGGTTTGGGCTATTTAAGTCTGAGTTGACACGGTGTCGTTTTGGCACCAGGTCAAAATAACCCGCGTGTCGTATCCGGGCTACCCAAAGTCTGCGTGTTTTTAAATGTGCCCTCTTTGGTTTTTTCCCAAAACTTCACATTCATTCAATTTAGTTCCCATTCCCCTTAATTGTACCCCTTAGGTTTACACTGTTTCAATTGGGTCACCTATGTTTTTTGTAATTGGGCATTAGTTTTGTATTTGTTTCATTTCAGTCCAGATTTAATAAAAATCAGTTTTAAATGTTCAATTTGTTATTTTAATTATTTGTTTTATTTAATTAAATGCCATTAATTTATATGTGTGATGCATTTTTAAATTAGGCATATAGAAATAAATGTTAGTTAATTAAATACACCTAGTTTAATTAATTTGCTAGAGCCTTTAACCTAGGTTTCTTTAATTAGGATTCAATAATTGAATTAGGAAAGATAATTGTAGTAATTAAAAATATATTAAATATAAACTTTAAAATCTTAATTTGGATGGTGTTCCATTGTTTACAATGGGGTGTTATCTCAACAAGGATTTTAATTAATATATTTAATATATTACACCTAAAATTGAATATTAATTTAGCTCTTCAATTGGAATTAAATAATTAATTAAATACAATGTAGTTAATTAAATGTATATCGAATAGGATCTTTGAGGTTCAAATCTGAATGGTGTTTCATTGTTTACAATGGGGTGTTATCTCAGCCTTGGTCATAAAGGTGTATATTCGATATACATCTTCACATATAATATTGAATAAAAATTGTTAGAGCCTTAATTAGGACTAGAACTTTAATTAATTAGGAATATGATTAATTTAAGGGCTTTAAATATATGGAAGGTGTTCAAGAAATTGACATTTTCTCTTAAAAGCCATTAAATTAGTTAATATTCATATATTTAAATAACTAATTAAATAGAGCCCTTTTTTAGAATTAGTACTTAAAATTGACAAGTCAATAAAATATCATTCATAAAAAGCCTTTTATGTTGGAAATTCATTTTTAAAATACGAATGGGGGTGCCACCTAACGGGGTGCTTTTAATCTCATATTCGAACAAAATGAATTTCCTTATAAAAGGATATCTGCATTCGGAATTTAAATTCACTTAATAATTATGGAATTTAAATACGAATGGGGGTGCCACCTAACGGGGTGCCACCGATAACGAGCTTTTGTAGGGGTGCTAATCCTTCCTTACACGTAACTGATTCCCGAACCCAAATTTTTAAGACATAATCTCTGGTTTGTTTTTCGGTGTTCGGTCTGCCTCGAAGTGATCGGTGGCGACTCTAAAATGTTTTTCAAGGATAAATAAAGAAAAATCAAATTTAATACGAAAACCCTAAATTTTTAAGATTAAATTAAAAATGGCTAAAACCCCTAATTTTATAAAAGATCGATCTTCATGCAATTTTTGCACGTCTCGATTTTCAAAAAAATGGTCGCGACAGCTTGGTGACTCCGCTGGGGATTTTAAAAAACCGACAGTCAGGCCTAATTAATTTTACGTGGCATTTTGGACAGTAATTTGAATTTAATTTTTTCCATAAATTATTTGATGAATTTTTAGGAAAAATGCAGGTAGCTTTTTCTTGTGTGATATAAATTGTCATTCATGCATAAGCCTTATGCCCGAGCTTTTTACCTTTAAGTGGGAGTGAGGCATGATCTTACGTGGGTTATTCAGCCCCGTGATCGGATTTTGTCCTCATTCCGGTATATCAACCTTATACACCGTGAGGTTACGCCTCCGCTATAAGGGGTCGTATACTCCAAAATCGATGTCTTACCAGTCCGGTAATGATAGTTTGGGTACCCAGAGTCTATACCGAAACCCACATGCTATAATAGAAACCTACCTTACTAGAGCCAGACAAGGACCTAGGACAGGGTGTTGCCGGTTTAAATTTACTTCTCTGTTTATTTTTGTGTGCAAAATAAACTGTTCTCTGGTTAATTTTACGCAATAAATTGTTTTTTCCTGTAACAATTATTTTTGCTTACAATATTAATTCACCATACTGACACATTTTTTGTTTTGTCTTTTGTTTTGTGTGGGTGTGTTTTATTCGATAAATGTTGCATCACATTGCATTCTTGGGAGGTATCGATTCAAGAATTAGTCGAGTAGACAGTGGTCATAAGAACTGAAGGGTCCGATAGACAAGTGGGGGACAATATGTCACTGTGGACCTGATTCGAGAAGATTCACTATAAGAACAAATACAATATACATGGAGACCAGGTGACATCAATGCAAGGTTGCCCCAGAAATTTTTGAACATGATGAAGTTTTGCCAGAACCAGTTTAATTCGAGAACCATAGGATGAGGAATATGAGTCATTTCTAGTAAGATTCATAGATTATAATGTTGCTGCTAGACAGACAAGTAGATCAAGAGTTGTGACCCGTTTATGAAGACCCAATATAATTGTTCGTTTGTCGATAGGATACATGTGACACCAACAATAGAGAAATACGAGGCATTGCTACACTACTCTGATGGTCAAAAGGATAAAGTTTATACAAGGTTCAACAATAGTTCAGGGTTCAAGATAAGGGTAGTGGCAGTTACAAAGATAAACAAGGCACGATATTCAAAGAATTGTGATAATCAGAAAGAAGATAGATAACAGATAAATTAAATGGGCATTCAAGACGAACAAATTGTAGAGGCATTCAAGGGTTATTTTTTTACAAAAAATCACTCGAGGAAGAATAGAAGACTTTGAATTCATAGGCGATATCCCAGTGTCAAAAACGATGGAATTTATCGAAGAATACCATAATGAGGAGCTGAGGAAAATAGCAGAATCAGAAAATACATTACAACAATTGAAAGACCAGACCATAAGTTTTGAAGAGGTACTCCAATAAAGGACAAAATACTGAAAATCAAGTCGAGGCAGTAATCCAGGTTATCCAGAAACAGAGTGGGAAAATGATTAACTCTAAGAGCCGAGTGCAGGAAGTCGCCTGGCATGTGCAGATTTTGGTTCGATAAAGTCATGAACCTGCAACAACATTCTGATATCAGCACTGAGCTAGGACATATGTTGACTCAGAGGCTGAACAAAGTGATCAACCAAAGGAGCTGAAGCTAGTGAACATATTGCCTTTGCTTTGTATTTGACCTTTCAATTAGATAAGCGTTGTTCTAATGACTAGTTCTTGAAATCGATACCTTGTGCATTCATACATTACGACATTTAAATATTATGTAAAATAAAATATTGCACTTTGTTGAAAAATTACATTTTGGCTTAAGACATTACATTTTGTTTTAAAAAATAATAACATTCGCATTAGTTAAATTTATGTTCTGAAAAGCATGGGTAACAGATTTATTAAGGTTGAGCAATCACAAAGATGGTTGAGGGCTACTTGGATCGAATGAAGAAAAAAGGCTAACTAGTCCGAGAATGAGGTAGAGTACGAGCTAATATGAAGCATCAACGAGGGTGATCAATATAGAAATTCATCTTACATAAAGGTTCAGTCTGAAAGGACTCTTCATGCAAAAAAAAAGAAAGTCAGCAAAAAAGAGAGTCAAAAAAGAAAAATAAAAAAAAGAAAAGAAAAAGATGAAAATACAAAGCCAAATAAAAGATGAACAAGTTCGGATCAATACAACCAGGGGCATCTGTAAAGGATCTAGAAGATCTAAGTTTGGATCATGAAGATAACAGTAGAATGCTTGACTTAGAGGCACCGGTGATATTTTTGAAAATGCTAAAACGAAGAAAGCCTAGTGGATTGCATAGAAGGACTGAATGAAGTTAAATCTTGGAGTTTGGCCAAAAATTTTACCGATCAATGGTTCAACAGCAGTCAGAGGACATAATGATCCCAACAGAGACGAGGGGCAGAAGAGTCTTTCCTTAAAGCAATGAATGCCAAGTTCAGTTGAAGATTAGGGTTTTGCTCACAAAGGAGTTGATTGTAAAAGTAGCAGAATATAGATACGAGAAAAAGAAGTTGAAGAGTTCAGTCAGATAAGAGAGACAATTATTCTTACCCAATGATAGGTTCAGATTTGTGGCTCTGTTCTATACCAAAATCACTCTCAGTTAATGGCCCCATTGAAGTTGTTGGTTTCATCAAGAATGGGTATTTATGTTCCAAAAGTAAAGAGCTCGGTACAATCGAAGATTATTGTCTGCTAGAGCAGTTGAGATAAAAGGGAGAGGACAGAATATATGACAAATTTTTGTGAATAACTCGTTGCAGTCTGGGGTTTATCAGAGTCAGAGTAATGTTTTCGCATTTTTTGTAATATTTTCTTCACCAAATACTGCTCCAATATCAGATGCTCCTATCAGTGGAAAGTCAAAAGTCAAACTGAATCCCATTCATGTTCATTGAGAGATATATTTCAAACTGCTTGAAGCTTCGCCGCATCACGAGAAATTATCAGAGCCCCATCAGTTCGGTTATTACAATTTCAAGACTATTGTGAGTCGTGATTAAGACATTGAAGATTGCTACATTTTCAAGTTGCAAATTCAAAATTTTCTGAAGTGGAAGATTTTGGGAGTTGACACTGAAGATTAGTTATTAAGATATGTAACTTAAAAAGTAGCCCTTAATTGGAAAACTGTAATTGGATTGCCAGAAATCAAATGCTGAAAATGTCAAGAGAAAAAATAGAAAGAAGTGAATGAATGCAATGATCGGACTCCTTGAGGTCGTAAGAGAAAATGGTCAATTGACTCACCAGTCTATCATGGAATGTTTCTCGGACAAATGCAAATTTTGAATGCCCATTTCAGACTTATGTTCTTATCGAAGGTCAATCTCTTATCCCCGAACCGGTGAAGAAGATGTTAAGCCCATTTACCTATAGTTATGGGGCACCAGGATGAGCTACTAAGAAATGTAGGTCCTCAATGGAGGACATTAAGAAGTTGGTTAGTCATAGATTCAGAATGAATGCTTCTAAGATTGTCTGAAGTTTTAAAGTTTGTCCCGTTCATGACTAGGGGGTAGAGTTTGCAAGAATTATCTCTGAAGCAGTATATGAAATCAACTCTATTACTTTAAGCCTAATGATTCTTTTGTATTTGCTTTAGAGATGACGTCAAAATGTAAGACCATGGTTGCAAATGTTCGATCACTCATGGGGAGGATATGACTAAGTATGGGGCAATCATCTTCAGTTGGTATTTCTTTATTCAGGAAAATAGCTTATCAGAGGATGTGGTAATGATAAAATACATATATCAGCCAATTCAGGGTCTTAGCAAGTTTTCCCACGGAGTTCTGGTGGTTTTGTAAAATTAAAGATGAACTTGATAAAAGTTCAAGGACTTGAAGCATTTGATCGCCCTAAATAATAAAGGTGGGGCAAACTTAATATGGTAAGAGACCGGTGGAGCGACATTGAGGAATTTGATCACTGGAGAATAAAAATCTGTTCAAGAAGAATGAGAGCATCAAAGCATGAACAATAATGGACATGCCTTTGTAATGGTGAATGAAAATAAAGAATTGACGGTAGAAGCGGAGTGACCAAAGTGAACTTAAGTCTTCCTTGATCAATGGTCAATAGTGAACCACGGGAGATCTGTCTGCAATTTTAGGACAGTTGCGGAGTAATACCCTGAATCATCCCAATAGATTTTGCCTGCGAGAATTGGGGGACCTTTGTAAGGGAGGCTAAATCGATTTATTTGTTTATGATGCTTGTTTCATATATATTTTCGCAAATGGCAAACATTTTGCATTCTTTGATTCTTTTAATATTTCATTCGTTCTTTGTTATGAGTTAGTTTTTGTTCTCACATGCGTATATGTATATATCTTCACTAACATTTTCTCAGGTCCCTGATATTATTTGTAAGAGTAACCTTGAATCAAATTCAGAGATCAACTTCAGAAATGTGACTTTCTTCTACTTTATTTAGGCCAATGTGAAGACATTAATGAGTGTTCAGGAATCACGGGAAAATCTCAAATGCAAATTTTGAGTGAATTGCCTCTCAAGCATTGTTGGCTAAGGTATTTGAATGAAGTGATAATCCAAAACATCTTCCACCTGAAGATGGCTTTTCTTCAAAGATATCCAAGTATGGGAGGACATTTGGCATTCCTTCATCTCCCTTTACAAAGAAAGAAAATACGAAAAATATCACTTGTTGTCCCCTTTGAGCCAGATGATTTTCTTTCGATTCAACCCAAACCAAGGATCACCCCTACACTGGGGGCAAAGAGGATGAAAGTTATTTGCAATTGAAAGTATTTGGTTTTGATCATCATATGATAGTAATGCCTTGTGAATCAGGGGCAAAAGAAACAAAAGTGAACATGTCAAGCACAAAAGTCAGAAAGGCAGGATAAATGAAAAAGAATGCTCTGAATTCAGTAAAAAAGAAGAAGCGGAAGAAAAGAAAAGAAAGAAACAGTGAGATTTGTGTCCAAAAAGTCAAATGAATTAGGTTGAAGCGTAAAAAGCACTAAAGTTGAAAAAGTGCAAAAGAAAAGCAACATTTATGTGAGATCTTTTATTCAAACATGTCTCTATCCAAATGAGCAATGTGAGATCGATTACAAGGAAAAAATGAAATTTAGGGTGAAAACCCAAAAATGGGTTGTCTAGAGCGACCCACAAAAAAGAGAAAGAAATAAAAGAGTATTTCATTCGAGCATATTCAGATCGATGAGTGGAAAAATGATATTTCACTTGGAAGAAATGATCATTGGTTTTATCACCATTAAACATTTATTTGAGCCTATATACAATTTCTTTGGATGCCGTGAACCATGGCCTACATTACAAGCCTCAAAAGACCATTTTGACCATATACGGGTATTGGAGCAAAATTAGTTTGTCTTCAGAATACATTCCGCTTATTATGGTTAACCTTTCTTCAAGGACTTCTAGACTTCTAATGCTTGATCGAGTTTAGAAAAGAGGGAAGGATTGGGCATGGTGAGTTAGTGAGGTGAAGAGTGCTACCTTAAATGGGATAGAATTAAGTATAATAATTTAGAAGCCTAATAATTTAGAAGGGGTCACATTGGAGTTGATCTTTACAGTTTGATTCAAAGGCTCTGTTGCACTTGATATTTAGGAGCCTAATCTTGATTTTTGTTCTCATGTTTGCCATGACTTATCAAATTATTCCAAATTCTCAAATCTAGTAAATAATATTTTAAACCTTTCGCTTATCTTTTCAACAAGCATCTTGCAGATAAATTGATTAGATACAAGAAAATCAAAGGATTTCGTGGGTATTATTATGATGTACTAATCCTTTAAGTGCAGGCAGAATAGGAGGTGGCCTCGATACTTGTTTAATGATGGAAAATATGACGAGGAAAAGACATGATTCTGAGTGCCAGAAATATTCAAACAAAAGCTGCAAAAACTGACACAAGTAATTCTGGGGCAAACAGAGAAAACATGAGCTATCTTTTGGGAGCAAAGATGCAGTCAGATCAATCCGTTGGGGGTTTTTGTTAATCAAAGGCAAGAAAACATGACGAGTGTGAGCAAAGATAGTAGTCAAAGTCAAGCCAGAGTGGGGCAATATTGCAAAAAGAATCTTACAGAACATCACATGCTAGTAAACAATATCTGCAAGCTAGAACAACAGTGAATCATGATCGCTTTCAGAGTTATGAGAAAGAATTTTGTCAAAGAAGCTGAATGAAGATGTAGCATGAGTGGTGTTCTAAGAAAAGAATGATTCCCGATATTCAAACTGTAAGAAATACGTGGTGAGATGTAGCAAAAAGGTCCATGTGCTTAATCCATGAAGGCAAAGAAAGTTCCATCAGAACGAATAAAAGAAAAAAATATTGTTGCAAAAAAAAAAAGAAGAGAAGAAAAAGAGAAAAAAACTGAGGTGAAAACCTAAAAGGGCGCCTTGAGAAGAAGAAGAAAAGAAAAAGAAAAATCTAAAGTGAA
>JAGYYJ010000559.1:0-60916 GCA_019671005.1 Hibiscus mutabilis
GAATATGGGACAATTTCTACAGATTATGTTTGTAATCCCCCTATAGGTTTCGAAACTACAAGGCTTTGCTTTACAATTTCAGGCTTTAAGTTCAACTTTTCAATCAAGGTTGAGCATACAAAAGAATGAGTGGATCCCGAGTCTATTAAAGCATAAACATGAGTTAAATTTAACTCAATGGTACCTGCTATAACGTCGGGTGATTCTTCATCTTCTTTTCCCTGAATATGATAGATTCGTGCAGGAGCCCGAGATTCCTGGTGAGTAGGGGCATTCGAATGTTGTCCCTTGCCTTTCCCTTGATTTCCATACTGAGCTTGTCTGGGACCTTTGTTTCGAATGGAAGGAGCTGAGCTAGCATTTACAGGAGTTTGATTCGGAACCTTATTAGGATTCTATGGACAATCCCTGATATAGTGATCGGAGGCTACACATAAGTAACATAGATTCTGTTGAGTTCTACACTAACCATTGTGGTGTTTCTAACAAAACTTACAAGTAGGTTATTGAGCAGCTTTACCAGAATTCCCCGTACTATCAACAGAGATAATCGGGGCTGAAGGCTTGGTTACCGATTAAGGTCTCAGTATGAAGTTGCTTTTCTGAGCATGAGTGTAATTTGAAGTGTGAGCCTTAGAATATTTGGAATTCTTTGACTGCCAATGAGGCTTGTCATCCTTCCTTGATCATTTGTCTTTCCAGGAGTTTCCGCTTTTGCGTTTCTCAGAGGCTTTCATCTTTGCCTCAGTTGCAATGGCCCGGTTCACCAAATTCTGGAAGTCAATGATACCCAGGGCAGTGAATATTGGACTTAATTCATCATTCAATCCATCAATAAACATCCTACACTTGTCAGCATCAGTCTTGATGTATTCTGAACCGTATTTGCAATACTTGCAGAAGTCACTCACGTACTGTTCGATAGGTCAACCATCTTGCTTGAGATACAAGGAACACTTCCGGTGCTCGGCCAGGTATTGTTCACTGATGTATTTCTTTTTGAATTCCCCGCGGAAGAATTTCCAAGTTACAACTTTAGCAGGAGCAGTCAGGGTAGTGGTTTCCCACCAGCTCAGAGCTTCGTCTGCCAACAGGGCTATAGCACATTTGAGTTTATGTTCATCAGAACAGGGTAGTTGTTTGGTTAGGATTCGAGTAGTGGTCTCTAACCAATACTCAACTATTTTAGGATTGGCTTCATCAGCACCGGTGAAGGTACAAGCCCGGTGTTGAGCCAGTTTGTCAATAGGGGCTCTAGTTGGAGCAGTAGGAGGAGGAGGAATATGATGGTCTCGTTTCAAGGTAGTAACAAGATGATTGAACATCTCCTTCATGCTCAGGAGACATTCCTGCAGCACAGGATTTATAGCAGGAGCTTCCTGTTGAGCAGCAGCTTGGGCTCTAGGTTCAGCTTGTTGTTGTGGAGGATTCTGCTCCACCCTTACACTATCTCCTTCATTCGAGGAGCTTACGGGACTTTCATCATCCTGGTCAAGCCGTGTTTCAGACATTCTACGTTCAAACAAAACAATTAGGAATTCAGTTTAGTTAAGCAAAGACACAAGCTATACAATACAAGTCTCCTAGGTGGCACAAGTATCTTATATGATGCAAGAGAGCCCGATTTAGTCCTAAAACTGACTAAAAAGCTCTGATACCAAAATAATGTAACACCCCTACCCCGGGTTAGCAGGAAATTGGTTCGGGAGCGTTACCGAGTACAATACATACAAGAACGAGGCAAGAATGGGTTAACTCATCCCTATTAGACGAGTTACTTTTTTAACAAGTAACCAAACATTCATTACTTAACATATAAGCAATCACCTTTACATACATTATAGGTTACCAAAAAATTTAATTAACATCATCATTCAAGTTTCATTCGAATAACTTAAGTGAGTAAACATGTTTCCATTTCATTTCATTGTTCCATGGATTGATACATGCAACATTTCATACATAATATACTAGACATGATAATTTGAATGTACCTTGATTCCAAGCAAGCCAAATGCCAAGCTTACCATTCGGCAATTACCATTCAAGATTATAAAAGTACATAAACAACATGTATGTTTACACAAGTAATTATCACATAAGGCATTTGAATGGTACAAGGTTAGATGATCACTTTGAACATTCCATGTATACAAATCAATGTATTTACCCATCAATATGCACAGCAAAATTACTTTCATTACATAGAATTCAAGTTCATTGTTGATTCACATAATCAATCAAGTTCACAACATGATAGGCCCATTCAAAACAACATATACATATACAAGTTCAAGTATTCAAAATGCATGCACAAGACATTATATACAAACTAAGTGCCACGAACTAGGGGAGTACAAAACAAGTATGAATCATAATTTAGCAAATCTTGTGTCTTGCTTCGAGCTCAAGGAAGTCAAACTTCAGGATCAAGCAACGATCGAATCCTTAATCTGTGGTTAGGAAGAATGAAAAGAAGAGTGATAAGTACAAGATTGTACTTAGTGAGGTAGCAACTAGTTCTAACCATTTTATTAACATGTATCAATTAGCTAAGTTTGAACCTAGTCAAGATTTATAGAAATCGAACTAATATTTATATACCAAGTAGTTTAAGAATCAAGTAACTCAAGTATCAATTAGTTCAAGAATCAAGTAGATCAAGAATCAAGTATTTCATGTAGCAAGTCATACAATACAAGGTTCAAGCATAGACAATTATCATTTCCAAGAGTTTCATGCCAAGATTCAAGTATTACATGTCAATCAATTCGAGTATTTCAAGGATTTATGTCAAGATTCAAGTATTCAAGCTTACATGTCAAGTAATTCAAATATTCAATGTGATATTAGTTCATTTAATATCTTTAACACAATCCTTGGTTCTTAGTTTGTCTAGGTAATTGAGTCTCCAACCAAGACAATAATTCATACTTACATATCAAGAAATCAAACAATTCATGGTTACATGACAAGTAATCAAGCAATTCATGTTTACATAACAAGTAGTCAAGCTATTCATGGTTACATGACAAGTAATCAAGCAATTCATGTTTATTAACTCATTTATATTCTTTTAACACAATCTTTGGTTTATAGTTTGTCTAGGTAATCGAGTCTCTAACCAACTGTCGCCACAAGATGTACCGTACTACTGGTCAACCCTCCTGCTGTCGCCAAAGACCACATACGTACCCTCCGTCTGTCGCCAATTAGGGGCCTTAGCCCTGGACCGTAGTCCACCATAACACAATGAGCTCTAGACTCTAAGGCATGCCCTTCTACCTATTCAACTAGCAACCAAGGCTGTTTGATTACACTTCTTTTATTCAAGAATTTCAAGATTTTCAAGTTTAGAGTCATGTATGATTCAAGAATCAAGTCAATCAAAGTATAGAAATATCATGCTTTAGTCCTTAGACCAATTGAGCCTTAGCTCTTTAATTTCATTTCACATTTCATGTGTTTCATGCTAAAGGCAAACCATTCATGTTCAAGGCAGTACATTTCATGTTCAAAGCAATGCATTTCATGTTCAAGAAAATACATTCATGTTCAAGACAATACATTAAAGTAGTATTCGATAATTCACACCCAAGGCATTAAGAATCAAACAATTCTAATTGTACAACACTTCAAGGATGTAGACAAGTTTAATATATTATCTTATTTCATACTTCCCCTATTATTTATATTCAAGTTAAATTAGGTTCATTATCATGGCATATCTATAGCAATAAAATAGTCATGCATATTTGGTTAGGACCTAAGTCCTAACACCATTTGTAAACTACACTCAAAATACTCCAAGCTTAGCTAGTCTTGGATCCAAACTCCTTTGTGTTTGCCACTAGCTTGGCCACTCCTTTCTTCTTCCAAAAGATTTACTCATTGTTCTAACAATTCATACAATTAAATCAAGGTCAAGACAAGATACATTAATTTCTTCAAAACAAGGTAACAATACATAATTTATTCATTTCAAAACATCAAGGTTTATGCAACTGCCTGGCAGCATGTGCATTACTTGCTTAAATATTCATATCTTTCATTTCGTACGTCAAGGCAACAATACATCGTTGGAAAGATAGATTAATTATCTTTCTAACCATACAGGCCTTGCATTGAATTCTTTGCCAATTAATACAGTTTTTAGTTTAAACACAGGGCAATTTACAACATTGGACAGTTTGCACTGTCCTTAGTGTTTCTTCTCTACATTTAATTCTACAATCCAGAATTCAATCTACTTTATCCTAATGAATTTAGACATGTTAATACATTTTCCATAAAATTTCCAACCTTAAATTCCCTTTATATAATATATGGAGATTTTTCAAAGTTACTGCCCAGAACAGAGTATTCTGGGCAGATTACACTAGTTTGAGTTTCTAGCTTCTTTAATCACTTGGATGATACATCTAACATGTTAATTCAAATTATATGTATACTCATACAAGTATAGGTCAGTTCAATTCACCTTTCAATGTGATAAAAATAGAGCATTATATAACATCAAGCATGTTTACACAATCTTCAACTAGCAATGTGATCAAAACAGTTTCATGCCATGATACATTCAAATCATACCAATTTAGTAATAAATTTTCTTGCAATCTCCCAGAAAATTCCAGAAACCATTCACATATACATAGCAATTTAATCAATAACACTCAATATTTCAAGAATCTTAGAGCTAACATCACTATAACATTCATAACAATCATCATATCCAAACTAGGCAACAAGAACATCAAAATTTCCAGATTTAAGCATGTAATTGAAGTAAGGAATCAAGAATTTACCTTCCTCTTAAGCTAATTTGATCAAAACAAATTCAGGAACATGAATGGAAGATGATTCTATGAAGTTTTCTCTCTCAAACTCTCACTCTCTAATTTTCAGCCAAGCAAGAACAAGGTTGAAGAAGATCAAATTTTTGTTTTCTCTTTCTTTCAACAAGCATGGCCAGTTCATACACCCTTAATTGCCACATGTATTCCATTATAGAATAATAGTCTAATTACACATGCAAGTTTGTTGTTTCACTCTTATTTCAATTTGGTCCTTTTAATTTGGCAGTCTAACTTGTTGGCTATAACATTTTAGTCCTTTAATTATGTTAGCTAATGTTCTACCCTCAATTAATTTCCAATTCTTTTAATTTGACTAACTCATAATTCAATTAGTTAATCACTTAGATAGTGGTAACTTTCCTAGGCTCGGTTTAGGGTGTTACACAAGGTTTGTTTACTAACATATTCAATCAATTAATATTAATTATCAGCTTCATGATCATTTAATCGAGTATTTATCAGTAATATCCCTTAAACATGATTTCCATCAAATCAAGTTAATCTATTCGAACAAGCATACAAGCATCACAGTTTATTAACCATTTAGTTAATCATAAAATAATCATATGAACATCTCATATGACCTTAAGCGCTCTCTAAAGCCTCCATGAGTCTCATTATATTTGCAACATCATCATGCATCTCATAAATATAAAGTCTCATACTATTAGTCTCCAAACATGCATATTCATCGTCTACCTATTTTGCGAACACTAACAAGCAAGGCAATCACATTTACGATTCCCATGAAGCGATAGGAGTTCAAAGTATACTAACCTTAATCCAAATTGATAAATCCCCCATCTAAGCTCCTCCAACCATCTCATTAATTCCAATATTAGAGTTCACAAAATCCTCGAATAAAACAAATGCGACTATATAAGCCATTTTACACAATCAGACTACTTTAGGGGATAAAACATGTAAAAATAGCTTACCAAGTTTGAATTTGGAAAAAAAGACTACGTCATCAGACTTAGAACATCGAGAAACCCTCAGGTAGGGTCCCTCTAGAAAAGTCAAATTGGGTTAAAAAGTCAACGATCAATGCCCGATTAACCATCAACTGTTAATAGCTCAATCTGTGGCTCGGTCAATGTGACTCAGATCAACGGCTCGAATACAACCTTTCTCAGCTTAGATGGCTCCAACCGCCTAAGACAATGCCCACGCGCGGCCAATGACGCATGCGGCGGCATGGATCGGCCCATAAGCTCTAGACCGACACTTTCAGACATGTTAACTCTAACGGTGGTCTTAGATCTTGGCGGAGGACGGTGAAGGGTGATGTTTTGGAACACAAAAATTAGCCAGATCTTCCCTTCTCACATCAGCGAACGACAACTCCAATGGCGATAAGACCACCACCAAACGACTTGTCTCAAAGGGAGGGATCCAACGATGCTGATAGTGTCGAGGTCTAACCATCGGATGGCCACCACCATAGCTTCCTCTCTCTCTAAGTCCATATTTTCTTTCCTTACTCACTCTCTCTCCTCAAAAATTCAAAACCCCTACCTCTTTTTCTGCCAACACGCTAACTTGGGGCAGATTTAATGCCATCAATTAAAAATGGTCAAACCACACACTTAGCCACTTAACTTTTCAAAGCTTCACACTTTAAGCATCAAACTTTTATATGCCTACAAATGGTCACTAAACCACTTAGATTAACCTTCCAACTTTAATTTCTTCAAATTTAATCCCCAAAATAAAGGACCTATAACTCGGATCTAAGACCCGATTCACCAACTCGGAAGTTGGTTCGTTACATTTCATGTCTATTTCTTGCATTTTATCTTAGACTTAGTTGCTCTTATTTCATATATTTCTACGTATTTTTCCTTGTTGTCGCTGTATTTCTAATGTCCCTACAGAGGAAGTTTCACCACTGCAACAAGCTCGACACTGTAACTGTCAGCTGTCCAGTTTGCTAAAAGATAAGGACGACCATGCCAGCTATATTATTTGTTATAACAGATTTGGTACGACTATGGGATATGCAAAACACCAACAAGACATGTGTTTTTTCTTTGGCAGCATATAAAAGAACGAATCTAGAAAGAGAAAAGGGTCATACGATTTACATTTTTCATATCATCTTCAACCTCTGAGCTTCTTCTATCCTTTCATGGCAGCTTAAGCTCATTTATGGTGATCTGAGGTGAAGTGATGCAGAATTATCCGAGGAGAAGAGGAATTAAGTGCTGATCGAGGGAAATACTTTTTTATCTTCTTAAACTCTTCTTGATTTAGATGTTTGTTGGAGATTACTTGTGTATTTTGTGCTTATTTGACAATGGTTTAATCTTTTGAGCTTGTTGAACTTATAGAAACATCATATTCAATTTAATATAGATTAATATTAGCTTTTTCTTAAGATTTAATTGTTGGATCTGATTTACCACTTGCACAAGAGTGTTAAACCAGCCACTAACATCGACAGATATGGTGACAAGTTAGGTTAACGAGTTTTACAATAAAGTTGAACGGATTCAACGAGAGTTGATCTGCTCATTCAAGGGGTTATATTTCTAACTAATAACGAGAGTTGTGTCCAATTTATTTCCTTGAGTCAACAGCTGAAGATTAAATGGAAGCTAGTACTCATGCTTACCTTCTATTCGCCCATTGAACCATTGTACTACCTCGAAAGTATTTGATCTTTCTGCCGAGCTAAACCAAGTAAGTCCAAGCCTAATCCTATATTTCTCTACTCTTTATATACTCTGTTATTGCTACCACAATTAATCCTTTATTCATTACTTTATTCATTTATCGCAGCCACCATTGCACTCACAATTTCCACTTTTACAGAATTGCTTGTGGCTACATAATATTTGAGCTAAATACATCATCCTCGTGGGATCAATATTCAAACATGATTTTCCTATTTCTATTCTTGCATCGACAGTGTTGCTTGGATTTATAGTGTGACGTGTTCACACCGATCAAGTTTTGGTGCAGTTGTCGAGAATGAAGTTATTTGATTTTTATGTTTTTGCTTGCAATTCTATTTTCTTTATTTAAGTTTGTACTTGTTTCTAATAGTTTCCATTTTGTTCTTTTCTTTCCTTTTTATTTTGTTTTGTAGGATTTGTATGACCAGAAGTGTTGCCACACCATTTTTGTACCAGATCCAGAAGTTGAGAGAACTTTTAGATGATGAATTCGCGAAAATAGTGGGTGGCAAGACAACCAAACAACAATGAGGGTATCCCTTAAGATTCTAAAAACCCATCATTGCAACCACCAGCCCAGAACATAACAATCTACGAGGTTATTGTTCCCTAATTGGATGATTTGCAATCGGGAGTTGTTAGACCTCTTATTCAGGCTGAGAATTTCGAGTTGAAGCCGGTCATGTTTCAAATGCTCAACTCTAATAGGCAGTAATCGGGGTTACCATATGAAGGCACTTGCAATGCAATTTTTGTTTTGCACTTTAATCCACCGATAATGAACTCGCACCTGAAGAATGATATCGTAGCCTACTATCAATTAGATGATGAGACTCTTCACACTACATGGGAAAGATATAAGTCTTTGTTGCAACGATGTCCTAACCATGACATTCAAGAGGAAAGTCAGATTGAAATTTTCTACAATGGGTTGAATGCAGCGACAAGACATCTTGTTGACGGGTCATCTAATGGTCCATTACTTAATTGCATTTACAACATCTTGCTGGTGTGTTGGAGCAATTTGATCAGAGCGATTCTCAGTATCCTATTTTGAGAGTTGCTTCTTGCAAAGCTGCACTAGAGGTATTTGAGCTTGATGATCTTTTTTCTCTAAAGGCTCAGATTTCATCATTGAAGAACAAAATCAAGAAATGGAGGGTACAAGTGAAGTTGCTCCTATTCTGCTAGCTCAACAGACTAACAATCTTATGTTCTTGTAACGCCTCGGTTTTGGGCTTAGAATTTTGCTAAGTGGTTTAGACGGTCCGTTGGATCGGATTAGGGAACTTGAATCGGTTTCGGGATTTAATTTGGATTAAATATTTTTTGAAATGATAAAATTGTGGAAAATTGTCTAAAATAATTATTAAATATGGAAATGATTTTGGTGGAATCAATTTTACAAAAATGGGGTCTCGAAAGTGGACATTTTGGGTAGTGACCAAAATGTAAAGTTTCAAAACTATTTTTAGTGACTGTTTTGTAAAAGGTTCAAAAGTTAGAATCTTTACGGAGCTATTTGACCAATCTTTTCATCAGATTTTCCCTTAATTTAGGCCATTTTAAAGTGTTTTTATTGGTTTTAATATTAAAGGGAGATGTATTTAATTAAAAGATATTATTTTCTCAAATCATTTTTCTTACGTAACTAACTTTGCAATTCTTTTTCTCTCAACTTTCCCAGCAGCCAAACTAAGATTTTCACTCCAAAATTCTTATAGATCAAATCCTATTGATTTCTTTCTTGTTTCTTAATTGATTTCTTCAATTCCTATTACAAAATCTTTTTGGATTTCAACCAAACTTTGCCAATTAAGGGAGAAATCGGTCATTGGAGGTGAGTTTCGTTCTTCTCCTCTAATGTAAGGTTCTTTATTGAAATTTCCAAGTTCCTGATCCTTCAATTATGATTTTTAACTTGTTTTGATGATTTAATTGAAGAAAAGTGGTTAATCAAGGTTTAATTGGTGAAATTGATATAATATCGTAATGAATCGGTTTTCTCATGATTTGGATTGATATAGATCATGATTTTGATGTTTAATGATGTTAATAGGATGGTTTCATCATAGGAATCCCGAAACTAGTTGAATTCTAAATTTTCTAGGTTGCTAGTTATGTGTTTTTGAGTAGTGAGGGTATTATGAATGCTGGAAGTGTAAGGATGATTGTGAGGTGTTTTTAAATGTTGATTGATGTTAATTGATGTGTGGAAATGTTATTTTATGGCTGGGTCATGTTTAGAAGATGTTAGATGTTAGTTTCGGTTGTTGTGGAGTGGATTTTGAGGAAGAATGTTATGGATTTGGGTTACTGTGTTCTTAATTGCATTATGATACAATGAACTCTCTGTTTTTGTGTGGATAAAACATGGGAAATTGGTCCTCAAGCTTGAGCCATAGTTTCGGAAGCTTTGGAGGTGAAGTTACCATATCGGCAAGCGAGACTTTGGTTGTCGGTGAGTGAGAACGTGTTTTACAACTATAAAAAGGTTTGGAAGTTGTGTTTGGGAGTTTAGATCAAGCTTGAAATGCTGGTCTAGGTTTGAAAGTAAGTAAAGGATGAAATCTCTCTCTCGAACTCGATTTGGCAATTGATTTTATGCACTTGTTTAAATGGTCTAATTATTCACTGTTTATGCATGTTTAGAGCATGGTTTAATGCAGGAAAGTGATTACAAAGTGATGAGAATGAATTTGGAAGTAATGCATATTTCGTTAATTTTTATGAACATTGTCTAATGCAAGGTTATGTTACAATGGTTTAATGATTTTGGATGATGCATATAAAAACAGTAAGTTGTTGTTAATAAATGAATTATATTGGCAAGTGATGAGAGGAAAAGGTTTGGAAATATTATCGAATATAGTTGGCCAGCCATAGGATTGATAATGCACTATAAAAAGGCGCCTTGGATGTGAAAGGGTTAATCGGTACCGAATACTCCATCCAAGTACCCTAACGGTAGAGGGGTTTAATTGTACCGAAGTCTCCCGTTAGTGGATTATACATCTGATCGATGAGTGGTGTTGAGGGGTTTATGTGTACCGGAGAATTCACCACGGGTGTCACGAGTACCAAAAACTCTCGTGTGTGAACCTTGTAATTCTAATAGATTGTATGTTAAGTGATGAGGGAACAATTGTTGAATTCGTGTATCCGATGTTATGCTTTGTAAAGTGGAACTCGTTTGATGATCACATGTAAGCCAATATAATTGATGATGTATCAATGGATGGATTATGTTGTTTAACGTGGTTAAAGCATGTTGTACTCTTTAAGCCTTGCATTGGTAGTGCATGGGAAAGCTTAAATTGAGGGTAGCAAATGGGACTTTGTTGTTGAATCCAAGATACATGTTGCATATGGTTTAATATGTTGTTTTGGAAATGTTAAGTGCATGGTTTTGTTAAGGATGATGTTGGGATGATGTTTTAAAAGTAACTTGGAAAGTGTTTATTAAACAATGGAGAAATGGTTTAAAATGCATTGGTGGTTGCTGGTTTTGAGCATTCCTCACTATGCCTAGTGTGCTTACGCTCTTGTTTCCCAACAATGCAGATAATTAGAATTTTTGGGCAGCGAAAAAGAAAGAAAGGATTTTCGAAGACTCATTTTCAAAGTATGGTTTACACGCATACGGTAGTAATAAAAGGCAATGTGTAGAATGAGGATTTGGGAGGGTTTTGATGAACTCTCTGTTGATACAAGTTTTAATTGTTGTTTTGGACTTGTAATAAGCTTTAAGTAGTTGTGATGTGAATGGTTTTGTGGTTTGATTGTGGACTTGGAAGCATGCCTATAGACTTGGTGATTGATTTTGCTAGCTTTGCTAAGTTGGTCCAAAATGTTGTAGAAATAATGTTTAAGCATGCTAATAATGTGACATGATGTTTAGTTAAGTTTTAATGTTGTTTGGAATAAGCCAAAGTGTCATATGTTGGACCTAGAGGTCATTACAGGCCTCTGCGTACCAGTACAAGCACCTCAGGATTGGTAGACGAGGTCTTGTTGGGGCTCAATTTGTCAAATTAAAGCTAGGGGTACCGATATGCCTAGCCACTGTATCGGTACACCTTAAGTAAAATGCATGCTTGTTTAGGTAACGGGTTTGAGAATCGGTACTACTCCTTCAGTTTTAACATACCGTACCAGTACGCAGGGTACTGTATCAGTAAGCATTTTGGTTACTGAAATCCTGAGTTTTGAGAAAATGTGAAGGGGATCGGTACGGGTCAAAGCTGTATCGACATGGGTTCATCAAAACACAGTATCGGTACTGACATGAGTGCATATGTAAGCCAAGCCATTATGTCTGTTAATCTGTATCGGTATGGGCTTGCCTGTATTAGTACGCTATGCTATTTTTATGCAATCTTGCTATGCTATTTTTATGCAATCTTGCTATGCTAAAGTTTGGAAATATGGCAAATTAGTCCCTATGTGGATGATTGTTTTGAGCTAGAGATTTAACCTGAGAGCATGAAATATACTTAATTAAGGTTAGGTAATCTTAACTGTAATAGAGACCTTATAATTTACAAAAATTACATTATGGTCCCTAATGTGAGTTGTTGAGCATTTGGTCTCTGCTCTGCAATTTGATTTAATTGTGAAATTTCCACTGAATCATGAACATGTAGGATTATAATTAAAGGCATATAGACAAGATAAAAGAAAAAAATTATGAATCAGTTTAGGTTATTTAGTTCGGGTTTACTTCGGCAAACCTAATGTGACTCTTTTGGTCCGGTTTTGGCTAGGCCAAGCTAAGAGGGTTACAGTTTTCTTGTGAGATTTGTGGCGAGAACCATAGCTATGAAGATTGCCCACATCATACAGAAAATTCAAGTTATGTCAGTAACATGCGAGATGACAACATGGGTACATCTTACAACCCAGCTAATCCACAATCTTGGGGTAACTCTAATTCTACACATAATTTTGGAGTATTCCACAACAACAATAATTCTTTTCAAGAGAATTCTAGTGTGCACCAAGGGAATTTCAATTATCCGCAACAACAGTTTACACCACAAACTCCATTGCAACCAAAACAGAATCAAATGCAAACACAATAACCAGCTTCATAATCTAAGCAATCATAGTATAGTGCGCAATCCTAATATGGAGTACCATCTCGGACACAGTCTCAGATGAGTCACTAAGCTCCATCAACTATCTCTAATCCATTTTCTCTTCTTAAGGAAATGATACATGACCATTTGTCTCACATAAAGGCTATAACACCCCAAAAATCAACCTAGTTAGAATAGGGTTTTCGATGATCAGAAAAATAATTTTCGACGAACAATGGAATTATTGAATCATAAGATATTGAGTTAAAATTGATTAATTACTGGATCATTGCTAAGCATTGGGACTAAATCGTAAAGATTGGAAATATGTAGTTATTGGCTAAAACTTAGAAATAAAGCATGGAATGACATAGATTTAAGTCATGGCTAAATACAAGGACTAGGTGTGCAATTAGACCACCTAGTGACTAGATTGAAAGGAATAAAAATATGACTAGTGGCTAAATTGGAAGGATTCAAAGTTAAGGTGCTATAGTATAAAAGTTAAGAAATACAAGGACCTAGAGTGTAATTTGACCATGACCTTTATTCATAGGAAGGAAAGGTTCTTGGAGGACTAAAAGCTTAATTTTCCCATTGCCATAAAAGGGTGTATGTGGCATGTGGTTATGGAAAAGATAAAAAGGAGGAAAATATGATATTTGATATTTTGGTTAATTTGAGAAAAATGAATCAAAGGGAAGACATAATCCACCAGAAACAAAAATAGAGAGAAAGATATTGAGATCTCATCTTTATCTTTTTCCTTAACTTAGTTAAGCAAGCACCTCCCCATGTGTAAGCATACACCTCCATTGATGAAGCTTTGAAAACTTAAATTTTCATAGAATTCCTATTCATCTTCCACTCTAATCTTATTCAAGGTGAGTTTATGGTGCAAAAGCTCACCTTTGCCTTTAAGAAACATGGAAAATTAGTATATAAATTCCATATGATTAAATATGGAAAATCATTGAAATCATGTCATTGTCTTTGTCTTGTATTCAAAGTAATAGTGGGAATTTATCCATCTCTTTAAAGAAGCCAAAGTCAAAGAACAGAGGAATTCACATACGTGACCGTCCATAGCTTTGGAAAGTTTGGTGAGTGTAGTCAGAGTCTTGGGATTGGCTAGGTGCCTTCCTGATTTCATTATTATTATTTATTACATTGCTAACATTGTTTCAAGGTGTTATTGCATTGAAACCTCTTTGGAGGTAATATTGGTAAGTTTATTGCATTGGTAAGTTTATTGCATTGAGTATTGTCCATTGAGCCATTGTCATTGTCTTTGATGTCATCGGAATATTGATACATGGATATGTTGTTCATTGGACATTGATATTGAATTATCGACATTGATATTGTCATTGTCATAGTCATTGAGCATCGGTGTTGCATTGTTAGAGTTATTGACATTATTATTGTCATTGAAACATTGATTATTGAATCATAGTATTAATATTGTCACCATTGAAATACATATTGATCATTGATATTGACTATTGCATTGGCAAGATCATTTATTGATTAAATTATTGTATTGACAAGGACTATTAGAGCTAAGGCTCAACTCTCTACAAGAACACTTGCTATTGCTAAAGCATGGAATACTTTGAGTTGCCTAAACAATGGAAGCCCTTGGACACTTTGGCATGGTACATGGTATATTGGGGCTACGTTCCATGAGCTACAGCTCAAGGGTGATGACCCTAGGCGTAGAGGATGGTTTGGTTAGAGGGTACGGGGAAGAAGGAGGCATTGAAGCATTGTTATTGTATCGACACAAGCCATTGCTTTGTGCTTTAAGCTTGTTTAAACACGGACCAATGCTACATATGTCCAAACGTGATCTAAGGCATACAATGTTAAAAGACAAGTAAAATCATTGGCAAGACTATTGTATGAATAAGAAAGAACAAGACATGGAAATGGACTCATGACATTAGGCATTGTTCACGTTTTGACATGCATTCATTGAGGCCACTATGACCATTGATTGTATTATTCTCATAAAATGTATAGTTATTGCCATCATGTTATTATTGGGTCACTACCTCACTAGGCAAAGTATGCCTAATGCATTCATTTCCATGCATATTTTAGGTTTAAGGATTCCCAAGGGATCGATCGTGGTTGGGGGTTGCGAGTCACACTCTCAAGCCTATTAGTAAAGTTTCTTTCCTTGTAACTCCTAGAATGGTGGCATTCGACACGAATGTATATTGAATACCTTATATCATTGTCATGTGTGTTTTGTGAACTTCAAGTATGACATGTTTTATCATGAGGATAATATGCTCTTGTTAACTACATGGATTTAATAGATAGGAGAAAGGATATTATTGTTAATGCTTATGTAGTTGGTAGGAGGCTTGCATTTGCTTGATCTTAGATGCATAATTATGATGTGAAATACATGAATCGGTGAATGAAATGGTAAATGAATGCACATCCATAGCATGTGAGTAAAGGAAGACTAATGAGGTAAAAATGAATTTATAATGGTATTGGTTTTTGGTAGAAATGGCATTTTTTGCACCTATATTGAAAAATATAGTAAATGGATTCGTTTTGCCATGAAACTTGATGTACTTTAAGTTAAACATGCAAGAATATTGTGAGTAAAATTTCATAGACGTTGGACATGATTTAGGTACTTGAATTGCATAAAAACTAGACATAATCTGTCATTATAGGCCCCATCATACCGATACGAGCCGTAGCGTATCGGTACGAGCTTGCATAATTTGTCCAGGTTAACACTAGTATCGATACGCTCTTAGGCGTATCAGTATGGAATTTCAACACTGGAATTTTACTATAGCTAGGTATCAATACGTATTTAGGCGTATCGGTACGAGTTTTAGATAATAGAATTTTACTATAGCAGCATACTGATACGGGTTGTGGCGTATCGGTACGATAATTGGTCACTGGAACCTAGATAGTACATAGCATATTGATACAGGTGTGTCTGTACTGATACTGCTCTAAGTCCCAATGGTAATATGGCCAGGCATATTGGTACGGCCTATTGAGTACCGATTCAGGTAATTCAGTTAATGGTTGAGAATAAGTTTTAAAGTTTACAGTTTAGTCACTAATATTGGTAAGATAAATTGGGCTCTTGAATAAAGGCTAAATGGCATGAAACTGAACCTGTTGGATAAATGATCATTGAATTTCATAGTGGTACATTGATTTATATGAGAGGGCTAGTAGATTATAGACTTTACATTTGGGTCCTTAAAGTATGATTAAGATAAATTGAGCTAGCTAATGTTGTTCAATTGACATAGAACTTGACCCCTGACCCAATATTATTATTAATGACATGTTAGTGCCCTGAATTATATTGAATAATATTATGATCACTGATTTACCATTTGGTCCCAGAATTTCAAGAATACTACAATCGGCCCTCTCAATGATGTTTCATATTATGAAATGAATATTTTGCACTAGTGACTACATAGTAATGTTATAGATATAGTTTTACTACATCGTCTCACTGGAAATAAGAAAATTTTTGAAATTTCTCACCACACATACGTCATCATTATTTATCGTTAACATCTCTGAACCCAGTTTTCTACCAGACGGGGAAAGGGTGTTACAAAGGCTATAGTGCAAGGCCACTCTTCATCAATACACACTTTTGAAGCTCAGTTGGGGTAGTTAGCTACTAATATGAATTCTCGACAGCTAGGCACACTTCCTAGCAACACTGAGAGTCTGGTGAACAAGGGTAAGGAGCATTGCAAGGCTATTACTCTTTGTAGTGGTAAACAAACTACTAACTCGACGCAGCCGGTTCCTATATCTACTCAAGAATGAGGAGAGTCCTCTGTACCTGATCATACAGTAGAAGATGGAGTTAATAATGGAATAACGAGCAACGTTCCTCTAGTTATTACTCTGTTTCCATTGTTTTTACAATCTATGTTATCGTCACAATGCCCAATGTCGGCCCAACCAGCATATAATCCTTTTCCACCTTTTCCTCAAAGATTTAAGAATACTGAGCTGGATAAGCAATTTCAATCCTTTCTTGATACCTTGCAACAACTTACAGTGCAAATCCTTTTGATTGTACTCTTACACAGATTCTGAATTATGCAAAATTCATGAAATATATCTTATCCAAGAAGAATAATCTTAGTGCAATAGAAACCATTACGCTCACTGAGGAGTGCAGTGCATTAAAATCTACACCTCTACCAAGAAAGATGAAAGATTCAGACAGCTTCATTATTCCTTGCTCTATTGGTAATCACTACTTTAGCAAAGCACTTTGTGATTTGGGGGCTAGTATCAATTTAATGTCATTGTCTACTTTTCAAAAGTTAGGTATTAAAGAAATGAAGCCTATTTTTCTAGATGGGTATTATGGATACAATCAAACTGCTATTTCACCCGAGGACCAATAAAAGACTACTTTTACATGTCCATTCGAGATATTTGCCTTTCGTCGCATGCCTTTTAGTCTTTGTAATGCACCAGACACATTTCGAAGGTGCATGATGGCAATATTTTCCGATATGATTGATAATTCTCTTCAAATCTTTATGGATGATTTTTCTGTGCATGGGAATAATTTCCACTATTGCATCGACAATTTGGAGAATGTATTGCAGTGATGTGAGGATACTAATATGGTTCTAAATTGGGAAACATGTCATTTCATGGTCACAGAGGGGATTGTTTTGGGGCATAGAATATCAAAAGCTGGAATTAAGGTTGATAGAGCTAAAGTGGATGTGATTGAAAAATTACCGCCACCAACGAATGCGAAGGGAATCCAAAGTTTTCTGGGATACTTTGGATTCTATAGAAGATTCATTCAAGACTTTTCAAAGATCACAAAACCTTTATGCCTATTATTGGAGTATGGTAGAATTTTTTTGATGATGTATTTTTGGATGAATTCAATAAGATTAAAACACAGCTTGTGAGCACACTGATCGTTGTTGCACCCAACTGGGAGAAACCATTTGAACTGATGTGCAACGCTAGTGATTTCACTATTAGAGTAGTGTTAGGACAATGTAGAGACAAGGTATTTTACGCGATCTACTATGCTAGTAAGACTTTAACTAAAGCTTAAATCAATTACACTACTACTAAGAAAGAGTTATTAGCAGTAATTTTTGCTTTTGATAAGTTTCGTTCTTATTTGTGGGTGCAAAAATTATAGTTTTTACTGATCATTCTGCTTTGAGATACCTTGTTGCGAAGAAAGATGTGAAACCAAGACTTATCCTTTGGATTTTATTGCTATAAGAGTTTGATATTGAGATTAAAGATCGTAAAGGGTCAGGAAATCATGTTGCTGATCACCTTTCCAGGTTGGAAGCAGGCAACGAAGATGGAAATAAGTTGCAAATTGTCAATGCATTTCCTGATGAAAATCTTTTCATTTTGGGTGCAATATTGTGGTACGCTGATCTTGTGAATTACTGGTTTGTGGAAAGACTCATTTGGGTGTAAGTAAGCACAAGAAGGCAAGGTTTCTTAGAGATACAACGAAGTATCATTTGAATGAACCTTATTTGTTCAAGGTTTATAATGACAATATAATTCGATGTTGTGTCCCTGAGGAAGAAATGGCATCGATATTACAGTATTGCCACAATGCTCCATATGGGGGGCATTTTGGTGGCATGAGAATAGTTGCAAAAGTCATTCAATTTGAATTTACTAGCCAAAATTACTCAAAGATGCACATGAGTTCACCCGGTGCTGCGACCGATGTCAATGTGTTGGATCCATATCTAGGAGAAATGAGATGTCGTAGTAGCCAATAATGGAAATAGAACTATTTGATGTTTGGGGATTGGATTTCATGGTTCATTTTCCTATTTTTTGGCAATCTATAAATTTTAGTTGTGATGGGCTATGTTTTAAAATGGATTGAAGCTGTGGTAGTGCCTAAAGATGATGCAAAAATGGTCTTAAAGTTTTTATACAAGAATATACTCACTCATTTTGGAACACCAAGAGCATTAATCAACGATCAGGGAAAGCATTTCTACTATAGCCAGGTGGCTACTGTGTTGAAATGCTATGGAGTAAATCATAGATTGGCCACAATGTATCATCCTCAGTATAATGGACAAGCTGAGATTTCTAATCGGGCCATTAAAAACATTTTGGAAAAAGTGGTCAACACTACTAGGAAAGATTGGTCCTCTCGCTTAGATGATGCATTGTGGGCTATCAGTACTGCACGTAAAACTCCTTTGGAAATGTTGTCGTATTAACTTATTTTTGGAAAATCTTTTTATTTGCCTGTAGCGCTCGAACACAAGGCCTTGTGGGCTCTCAAGCAGGTCAATCTTGATTATGAGGCTGCATGGAAGAAGAGATTGTTGGACATTACTGAATTAGAAGAAATTCACCGCAACGCATATTAAAATGCCTCTATTTACAAGGATAAGACCAAGCGTTGACATGATAAAATTATTTTGCAGCGAAAATTTGAAGTCGAACGACTGGTTTTGCTATTCAATTCTAGACTAAAATTACATCCAAGAAAATTGAGGTCACGCTGGTCTAGACCTTTCGAAGTTGCGAAAGTATTTCCACACGGTGCAGCCACAATCAAAGATACGAAAGGAGGAATTCTATTCAAAGTCAATGGCCAAAGATTAAAAATTTATTTTTGTGACTTTGATTATGAGAATATTGATATCATTAAATTGGTTGATTTTTTTTGAAATTCTCTTTAATTGCTTTATTAGATTAAGATTTAGTTTTCCTTATTTTTATTTTTATTTTTCGTACTTTTTTTGCATAATAATTTTTGTAACCCAAGAAGGACCATAGATTATGCTAGTTGTTGTGAGACTGGCAGAAGTTGCACCCATAGTTGATGAACAAGAGGCCAATCCTCTTGCGTTGGTGTTATATAAAGCACCACCACTATTTATTCCTACTGCAGATGCGGTTGATGATGTTGATAAAGAAGAGGACGTTGACCATGATGAAGAGGTCTCTCTTCCAAAGAAAGGGAAGAAGAGAAAGTGCTCAAAATCAAAGGAGAAAAGCAACAAGAAGCGCAAAGAAGAGAAGAGGAGCAAAAAGAATAAGCGACGCTCATCTTCCTTCTTCCAGGAGCCTAAGAACTGAGTTACTTTGTTTTTAGTTTTTGTATGCATGCATTTCATATAGCGTAATTTCATTGTAACACCCTGAAATTGGGCCTAGATGTTAATCGGATCGATTAGACGGTTTGGAAAAACCAGATTAGGTTATTCGAGTTAGTTTCAGGAATTAAATCTTGGTAAACTATTTTGGCTAAAATAAAATGTGAAAAAATGCTAGAAAATACTTAATTAATATTTTAAGTAATTTGGTAAATTCAATTTAAATAAATTAAATCTGATTTTAGGACATTTTGGTCCAATGACTAAAATGAAAAGTTTTCAAAACTATTTTTGGTGACTAAATTGTAAAAGGGTCAAAACTTAGAATCTTTAAGGAGCTATTTGACCAAACTTTTCCATCAAGTTCGATGGAGACCAAACTATTTTTGGGTGAACCAAAGTGAAAATGAAGTTGAACAGCTCTTGAGGAGGATAACCAAGTTCGATGCAAGAGAGATTAGTGAGAACATTTTGAGATTATCTAGGGATAGATGTCTCCACTTGTTTTTATTATTTATTTTCTTAAAAGCTGATGATTATGGTTATTTTTCTTTATTATGGAAGTACTTTATGAATATTGACTGAATGTTTATTTTATAAAACTTTATTTCTTGTTTTAATCTTTGGGTTTGAATGTTATTTGCATGAAAGTGCTGATTGCAGTTACTTTCACTAGAAGGTGCAGCGACAGTTCAGGTTAACAAGCACGAAAAGGAATTTACGTGGGAGTACAAAGGAATTTGACCCACTTGTTCTTATATATGTTTTATTTACAGTCATTGGAAGGTGAAGTGAATATGCATGTGTAAGTCTTTGATTAAAATTTAAAGGAAAGTTAGTAACCAAACATGCACTTCATTGCATAAAAAATCATTTATTATTTTATTCAATGAAAACACTTGGTCATCTGCTAATTTTTCACAAAAGGGATCCCAATTTTACCATTTTCATATTTCATTTTTATTTTCGAGTTATTTCTCTGACAACTTTTCTCACTATTATCTCATATTTTCATTATTATTGCACTGACATTTCTAGGCAACCAAATAATTGTCCTCGTGGGATCGATATCCGACAAAATTGAATATGATTACTATTCTTGCCTCGACGGTGTATGCTTGCATAATTGTTGTGACGTTATACAGCCGATAAAGTTTTGGCTTTGTTATCAGGGACGACGATTGTTTGGTGTTTATGTTTTTGTTTTTGCAATTTCATTTCCTTTTCTTTTTTATTATCATTTTAGTTGTTACTAAATTTGTTTTCTTTTTGTTGTTGTTGTTTCTACAATTTATTTAAAGTGTTTTATGATAAGAAGCAATTCGAAAAATATTATTGACCTTTATCTAGAAATCGAAAAAACTATTAGGAGGAGACTTCAAGAACAAAGAGAAATGGATTTACAAAGAAACAATGCAGCCATACCTCCAAAGCAGCCACAAGATCTTAATGACCCACTACTGTACTAGGGTGCTCAATTTCGAAAATCGGACCATCAGGGATATTATGTGCCTATTTTGAACGATTTACAACCGAGAGTTTTCAGAATAGAAATTCAAGGTGGGAATTTTGAACTCAAACTCGTCATGTTTCAAATGTTGAATTCTAATGGGCAATGTGATGGATTGCCTCATGAAGACGCAAGAGAGCATCTTTAATCCTTTCTATCAATTTGTCCATCTTTTAGTCAGCAAGGCATTCTCGATGACGCTTTGAAAATGTAATTATTTCCTATGAGAATCTTCATCACATGGGAATGTTATAAATCATTTCTCCGACATTGTCTGAATCATGGTATTCAACAATAGACACAAATTGAGATTTTTTACAATAGGTTGATGCATACACACAAAATCTTGTCGATAGATTATCCAATAGACCTTTGCTAGATTGCACTTACTATGATGCAGTTGGGGTTTTGGAGAGGTTTACTCAAAATGATTATCAATATATTATTTCTAAAGCTAAAAAAGCAAGGCCACTCTAGGAGTTATGGAGTTGGATGATATTTCTACTGTTTGAGATCAAATTTCTTCTCTAGAGAACAAGATAAAAAACATACAGGGTACGGAATAACGAAGCAAAAAAGGCATGAGAGGACACTTGTACTTTAGGAAAGGTGAATTTATACTAAAAAAGAGGAGAGAGAAAGGGGTTTATTAATTATTATCTCAAAATATCTTTGGAAGCTCTCAGCCATGGCAGCTTAAGCTTTTCTTTGGGTGAACCGATGTGAAAATGAAGTAGAATAGCTCTTGAGAATGAGAAGAAAGTGTGATGCAAGAGAGATTAGTGAGAACATTTTGAGATTATCTAGGGATAGATGTATCCACTTGTTTTTATTATTTCTTTTGTTAAACGATGATGATTATGGTTAATTTTCTTTAGTATTGAAGTACTTTATGAATGTTGACTAAATGTTTATTTTATAAAGCTTTCTTTGTTGTTTTAATCTTTGGGTTTGAATGTTATTTGCACAGAAGTGATGATTGCAGTCACTGTCACTGAAAGGTGCAACGATTGTTCAGGTTAACAAGCACGACAATGGAAGTTGCGTGGGAGTAAAAAGGAATTTGGCTCACTTTTTCTTATATATGCTCTATTTACTGTCATTGGAAGGTGTATGAATTTGCATATGTAAGTCATTGATTACAATTTGAAGGAAAGTTTGTAAAACAAACATGAAATCATCTATTCTTGTATTCCTTGCAAACACTTGGTCATCTGCTAAAGTTTCAGATAGTGGATCCCGATTTTACCATTCCCATATTTCATTTTTATTTATGAGTTATTGCTTTGACAGCTCTTTCACAATTATCTTATATTTTCATTATTATTGCACTAACATTTATAGGCAACCAAATAATTGTCCTCGTGGGATCAATATCTGACAAAATTGAAATTTTCTATTATTTTTGCATCGACAATGTACGCTTGCACAATTGCTGTGATGTTATATAGCCGGTCAAGTTTAGGCGTCGTTGTCGGGGAAAACGATCATTTATTGTTTTTGTTTTTGCAATGTATTTCATTTTTTATTATTTTTTAGTTGTTACTAACTTTGTTTTCTTTTTGTTGTTGCTTTTTACATTTTATTTCAAGTCTTTTATGACCAGAAGTAGTTCAAAAAATATTATTGACCCTGATCAAGAAATTGAAAGAACTATTAGGAGGAGATTTCAAGAACAAAGAGAAATGGCTTTACAAAGAAACAATGCAGCCATACCTCTGATGCAGCCACGAGATCCTAATGGCTCACTACTGCACCAAGGTGCTCAGTTTCCAAACATGACCATTAGGGATGTTGTTGTGCCTATTTTGAACGATTTACAGCCGAGAGTTGTCAAAGCAGAAATTCATGGTGGGAATTTTGAACTTAAACTTGTCATGTTTCAAATGTTGAATTCTAAAGGGCAATATGCTTGATTTCCTCATGAAGACACAAGAGAGTATCTTCAATCCTTTCTATTGATTTGCATATCTTTTAGTTAGCAAGGCATTCTTGTTGGCGCATTGAAAATGTAATTATTTTCTTATTTTTGTAGGGAAGAGCTCGTATGTGGTTTTGTTGACTTCTTGTCGAATCTATTACATCATGGAATGAATTAGCAACATAATTCATACTAAGATTTAATCCACCTACAATGAATTCTCATTTGAGGAATGATATTACAACTTATTATCAACTAGATGATGATAATCTTCATCACATGGGAATGTTACAAATTATGGCTCTGACGTTGTCTGAATCATGGTGTTGCATGTTTTGGGTGATACGTAAATGTGCAAGCGAACATGTCGCAAATAATAAAGTGATGAATATAGAGTATCGTCTCCACAGGGACTAATCTGAAGGACTGGGACTCTTAACTCTTTGCACTGAAATAGAAGAATAGTTGTGATGATAGATATTGATGGAAAAATAAAACAAATAACTAAAGATTGTAAAGGAAATGAAGTAATCAATGTGAAAGTTGGTTGGATTACTAGGATTGAAAGAATGCCAGATGAGTTGCTTTGGCAAGTTGAATGCTGGAGGCAAGTAGATTGTCGTGGCAAGTAATTGCCCAGGCAAGTAGTTTGCTGGAAGTAGGACTCTCCCTGACCAATGAAATGCAATTGCAAGTTGTTGAGTCAGAGTATGATTCTTCTTCGCAAATGGTTACCCTAACAAGTTAATTGTTGCGGCAAGTGCAATGCTGACTCAATTGCTTCTCCAATGCTCGACAGAGTGTTCTTCAATGCCTTCACGTTATTTCTAACTTGAACAATGCTTGCACAAATCTTGGTGATACGTCTGTCACACGTTACTTTACAAAGAATGAACATCATTTTTCCTTAAACTCTTTTTAGCCGCTTGAAATTCTCACCGTCGCCAAGCTCCTTCACTTTGTCACTTTCTGGAAACTTTGTTTAATAGATAATTTGTTTTCTTCAGCTCTCGCAATGTTAGGGAACCCGAATTCAATTTAGTCCGTTGATCTCCATCAACTCTCGTAATTTTTGGAAATCAACTCGATTGAGGAACCTCCAATGGCTTTCACTTCATCGAAATAATTTCTTCTCACGAATTCTGCATTGATCTCGCTCTCCCTTGTGTCGTCACTGATTTAGGGATTTAAGTTTCAACAAGTGATTCTCACTCAAGTGTTTATCTCTAAACTACTCAAATTGCAAGAACAAGAATTGAATCAACATTGTGCATTTAACTTTATACCAAAATCAAATCATCCATACAAGGCCTCTCAAAGCCTAATAACCCAAACCATCTAAGTTTAGTTCATATTTGGGTGAACAGAAAATACAAAGAGATATTCCCTAAACATGAAGGGTGATGTGCGATTAGAGCAATGAAAGAAGAGAGGAGATGAGCTCCTCAATCCGATCACTCCCATTGATCAGCTTTCCCTTGATCACTCTTTCTCGATCCGACTTCCCCAATTTCCTCTCCCTTCGATCCAATCTCATTCCTCCTTTCTTTATGTGTTTCGATCCTTTAAATAGGTGTTAAGGAGAGTTTGTTGCATGATAATTTGGTGGAGATAGGGCTTCTATTTGAATTTCAAATGTGGGAGATAATATAGCTGATAAATAAATAAAAATTAGGGATTTATCCTTTGCATTTAAATTTGATTTGGGCGTTTGGAGATCCTAACCGCTTTGATCCCTTCAACGCCATGGAAGACTTCGGCAATTAGCTTGGCAATTTGTCCTGTACACAAACGAGCAAAAGAGCAACATTTTTTTCTACAAAAAAGTAATAAAATGCATGGGCAAGCACATTGAACTAGGAAACTATGAACTTATGCATGAATGACTACAAATGCAACTAAAATGAGCTTAAGTCTAAAATGAGCTACGAGAGATGTACCAGCACAGGTTGCAACACCTACTAGGGGCCGAGGCCGTGGTAGGGGTAACTTTTAGAGGTGTGAGGATGTTCAGAGGGGTATGGTTCATGCCGCAGTAGTGAGACCTAAATGTGGTGGACCGGCTCGGGTCTTTGCTCACTATGAGGGTCGTAATGACATGGATGTGATCGTCAGTACTTTTACTTTGCAATCCTTGTCATTGTTATCTTTAATTGATTCAGGGTCCACGCATTCATATATCTTAAGTGAACATGCATCTTTGCTGAATGTTTCTGTTGATATCTTAGATGTTGGTATGTTAGTCACAAGTTCTTTTGGGGAGACGGTTACAACAAGAAGATTGTACCAGCATTGTCTTTGGTGGTGCAAGGACATGGGTTTGCCATAGATCTGATGGAATTGTCATTCCATGGTTTTGATATCATTTTGGGTATGGATTGGTCTAGTGAGCACAGAGCAGTTGTGGATTGTGAATCCAAAAGGATATCCTTGAGGTTGGCTGACGACTATGAAGATATGGTGGTTGGTGAGAATGTTAAGTTTCTGTCCAATATGGTTTCAGCTGTTAGAGTGGAGAAGATGATGTTTGATGGCTGTCAAGCTTGTTTGGCTATTGTTATTAATCTAGAAGCTAAGGGTGTTTGAGTGTAGGACATTCAGACTGTGTGTAACTTTTCTGAGGTTTTTCCTGATGAGTTGCCGGGTTTACCTCCGGGTAGGGAGGTAGAGTTTCGCATTGAGACTTATGAGGGTACAACACCAGTATCCATTGCTCCTTATAGGATGGCACCGAAAGAATTGGATGAGTTAAAGTCGCAGCTTCAGGAGTAGTTGGACCATGGGTTCATCCAACCAAGTGTTTCCCCGTGGGGAGCGCCTATTCTCTTCGTGAAAAAGAAAGATGGTACGATGCGTATGTGTATTGATTATCATCAGTTGAATAAGTTGACGGTAAAGAACATGTATCTGTTGCCGCGGATTGATGACTTGTTTGATCAATTTCGTGGAGCAGCGATGTTTTCCAAGATAAATTTAAGATCGGGCTATTACCGGTTGAAGGTTAAAGATGTGGATGTGCATAAGACCGCGTTTCGTATGAGGTATGGGCATTATGAGTTTTTGGTCATGCCTTTTGGTTTGATAAATGCCCTGGCTGAGTTTATGGATATGATGAATAGAGTGTTCCATGAGTACCTTGATCAGTTTGTAGTGGTATTCATAGATGATATTCTCGTGTACTCTCGTATCGAGGAAGAGCATGTTCGACATTTGCAGATTGTGTTGCTAGTATTGAAGGATAATCAGTTATATGCTAAGTTAAGCAAGTGCGAGTTTTGGCTTAAGGAAGTGACATTCCTCGGTCATATGGTTTCCGCGGAGGGTATTCACATTTATCCACAAAAAATTAAGGCTATTCGCAATTGGAAGCCACCTAAGTCTGTATCGGAGGTATGTAGTTTTCTTGGGTTGGCTGGTTATTATCATTATTTTGTTGAGAGGTTCTCGAGTATTACAGCACCGTTGACCAAGTTGTTATAGAAGAATGTTTCGCATGTTGGACAGAGAAGTAGCAACACAGTTTTGAGAAGTTGAAGGAAGTTCTGACAAATACTCATGTGTTGATTCAACTTGAATCTGGGAGGGAGTTTGTGGTTTATAGTGATGATTCGTATGTTGGCTTAGGTTGTGTGCTGATGTAGGATGGGAAGGTTGTGGCCTTTGCATCGAGGCAGTTGAAAGTTCATGAGCTCAGTTATCCAACTCATGATTTGGAGCTTGCCGCTGTGGTTTTCACTCTAAAAAAATTGGCGACATTACTTTTATGGTGAGAAGTGCGTGATCTTCACGGATCACAAGAGCTTGAAGTATTTGATGTCCCAGAAATATTTGAATCTTAGGCAACATAGATGGTTAGAGTTGCTTAAGGATTACGACTTGACCATTGAGTATCATCCTGGTAAAGCCAATGTAGTGGCGGATGCATTAAGTCGTAAGGTTGCGGTTGAGCTCCGAGCTATGTTTGCAAGGTTGAGTATGTCGGGGGAGGGTGGTTTGCTAGCAAAATTGCAAGTCAAGCCTACGTTATCGCAGTTGGTTAAAGCTAAGCAGCTGTACGATGATTCGTTGGTTGAGCATGTTAAGGACATTGCGGATGGTAATCCAACAGATTTCCATTTTGATGATGATGGAGTTTTGTGTTTCAAGGGTCGAATAGTGGTTCCACATGATTCAGAGTTGAGGCACACTATCTTGACGGAAGCACATTCTAATCCTTTTGCTATGCATCGTGGTAGTGTTAAGATGTATCGTGATTTGAAAGAGGTATACTACTGGTTGGGTTGAAAAAGGATGTGGCTGAGTTTGTGTCCAAGTGCATGGTATGTCAGCGAGTTAAAGCTGAACATCAATTTCTATGTGGGTTGTTGCAACCACTGAAAATTTCAAAGTGGAAATGGGAGAGAATCACCATGGATTTTGTAACAGGGTTGTTGTTGACACCGACTAAGAAGGATTCTGTTTGGGTGATTGTTGATCAGTTCACAAAGTGTGCATATTTCTTGCCAGTGCATACAATGTATACCTTGGAAAAGTTGGCAGATTTGTTTATATCAGAGATTATGTGCTTGTATGGTGTATCTAAATCCATCATTTCGGATAGGGATCCAAGGTTTACGGTAAGGTTTTAGAAGAGTTTGTACTAGGTTTTGGGTTTGAGGTTGAGTTTTAGTACCGCGTGTCATCCCTAATCAGATGGACAGTCTGAGCGGGTTATCCAGGTTTTGGAAGATATGCTGAAATGCTGTATTATTGAGTTCCAGGGAACCTGGGAGAAGCATTTGCCTTTAGTTGAGTTTGCTTACAACAACAGTTATCAAGCGAGTATACAGATGGCACCTTATGAGGCATTATATGGCCGGAGGTGTCGTACGCCCTTGTGTTGGACTGAGGTGGGGGAAAAGCATGTTACCCTATCGGATGTGTTAAAAGACACGGAGAAGAAGGTTAAGATTGTTTGCGACCGGTTGAAAGCGGTTGCAGATCGGCAGAAATCTTACACGGATTTGAAGCGTAAAGAGGTTGAATATGCGGTGGGTGATTGTATTCTTGAATGTGTCACCATGGAAAAAAGGTGATGAGATTCGGACGTAAGGGTAAGCTTAGTCTGAGGTTCATTGGACCATACGAGGTTATTAAGCGTGTGGGTCATGTGGCATATTGGTTGAGGTTACCTCCTGAGCTGGAGAAAATTCATAATGTGTTCTACGGTTCGATGTTGAGGAGGTATCGATTAGATCCATCGCATATCATGCAGGTGGAGGATGTGGAGTTGAGGTCAGATCTAACCTTTGGTGAGGAACTAGTAGAGATCCTCGATACCAATAAGAAAGTTCTTCATGGTAAGACGATAGAGCTCGTGAAAGTCTTGTGGCGACACCGAGGTGTTGAGGAAGCTACCTAGGAAAGCAAGGCGGACATGAGAGAGTAATTTCCGCATCTGTTCCCTCTAGGTAATTTCGAGGATGAAATTTCTTAAGTAGGGGAGAGTTGTAACACCCCGGTTTTGGGCTTAGCGGTTTACTAGACGGTATGTGGACCGAGTTAGAGATTCGAGTCAGATTCGGGACCGTATATTTTTTTGTAAGAAAAAAATATGGAAAATTGTTAAAAATCATCTTTAAATATATATTGATTTTTGGTGGAATCAATTTTGGAAAATGGAAATCGAAAATATGAGATTTTGTGATAGTGACTAAAATGTGATTTTTGAAAACTGTTTTAAGTGACTAAAATCAAAAGGGTCAAATCCTTAAGGAGATAATCTACCAAGTGTTTGCTAGTGGTTTCTCCCTTCAATTAAATCATTTTAATCATGTGTTTTTAAAGGTTGTTGAAATGGATTAAATATCTAAAGTTAGTTATTAGCTTTTAAAAGAATTTCACGTAACTTTTTTCCTAAACTTTTTCTCTCAACTTCTTTTCTTCTAAACACTCAGAGTTTTATCAAAATCCAAAGGTAAAGAACTCATTTTACTCAGATTAATGATTTTAATTTGTTCATTTAACTTTGTTTTGCAAAATCTCATTGAAATCTTATATTTTCTTAGCTTTTAACAAGATAATTGAGGGAGAAATCACATAACATCGGCAAGGTCTGTGATCTCCTCTGTTAAATGGTTCTTTATTGATATTCCCAAGTATTTGATCCTTGATTTATAAGTTGTGATGTGGTTTTAATGTTTTATCCATGTTTGATTGAGTTATTTTGGAAATTTGGATGAATCATGGTGATTTTCGAAGTGGATTTGATTTCCAGTAATTGAGATTGATTTAATATATGTTTTGGATGTATTTTGATGTTGATAAGTTGTTTTATCAATAGAATCCCGAAACTCTTGAATCTCTAATTAGTTAGGTTGCTAGTTTTGTGTTATTGTGGTGATATTCGAGTTTAATCTTTGTTGGAGGTTAAAGGATGTTAGGAAAGCGTTTTTGGATGTTGTTAGATGTTGATCGAAGGCTTGAATTGTTGTTTTATTGATGGGTTATGTTTTGGAAACGTTCGAATGCATTTATCATCTGGTTGTATGTGTTTAAAACAGGGGATAATCAAGGCGACGAAGGTTGACGTTGTTTGGTTGCTTGTCGGGAGATTGGTTCGCGTTGGCTAGAAAGGTGAAGCATGTCGGTGAGTGGAAACTAGTTTTAATTGCTTTACAAAGGTTTGTAAAGGTTGTTGGGAGTTTAGGGTAAGCGTGAGACAATTACCTAAGCTCGGATGTAAGTTTCCCTTATTTTGCTCTTGAATGTCGGTTTAGATATGAATATGTTGTTTGCATGTTTTAGTGATAAACATGGTATGATTTACTTAATGGTAATGCATGATTTTAAGTACATATGCAGGGGTTTAAAAGTATATCAAATGCTAGTGAGCATTGTTTTTCATTCCGGATGGGAATGGTGTTATTCCATTGGCAATGAGATGTGCATATATGATATTTTATGAAATGCATTGTAAACAGTAAGTAAATGATTTTGTAAATGATATATTGGCTATGTGACAAGGTGAGAAAACAATCGGATATAGTTGGCATGCTATAGGATTAAAAGTGCACTATAAAATATGAACAAAATCGATTGTGGGCATGGGTCCTTGAGGTATGGAGGTTTAACTAGGCCACTCGGACTATTGGGACATCATTTGAGGAATGCGGTTTAACTAGGCAACCCAAATCGATGGTGATCTTGAAATTTAACTAGGCAAGGTCGGTACTATTGCAGTTTAACTAGGCAAGGGTGAAATCTCGCGGTTTAACTAGGCGAGGGTGTCAAATCTTGCAGTTTAACTAGGCAAGGTTTGGTATATCATGTGGTTTAACTAGGCATGGTATGAGAGATCTGTGTATCCGATATGTGTATGAGATAGAGGTAGTCTATCCGGGTCAGTATAAATGCCAATATATGTGAAAGTTCATGTGTTGAACCTTGTTTATAAAGCTTTTGGAATATAAGCATGGTTTGGTAAAAATGCTTTGGAATTCAAGCATGGATTGTTTATGATATTATAAAGGTTATTATGTTTTGATTCGGTTGGAATCATGGAAAAATGCTGAGGTTGTAAGCATGTTTTGAGAAAAGCAAGCATGTGGTTTTTAAATGGTTTTATGCATCATTGTTTATGTGCATCCTCACTAAGCATGTGTGCTTACGCTCTCTTTTCCTAATGATGCAGAGCATTAAAGTTTGGGGCAGCAAAGGCAAGGTTTGCAAGGATCCAAGTGATAAACCACTATGAGTATGAACTCGGTTTATATTTCCGATTAATAAAGCAATATGTTCTCCAAGGTTTTGAGGGGTTGTAATCCTATTTTCTTATAGATTTTGAGTATGTTTTCTATGATGGTTTTTGTGGATGGTTGATGTTGCCAAGCTTGTTGTTAATACTTGTTGATGTTGTGGATGAATGGTGTCATAGGTATGCATCTAGAGTTTCCTTGTGGTTTGCCATGTTGTAATGATTGGACCAAGTTTAGTATGCTATGTTGAGTGTGTTGGCATGTTGCTTATGCTGAGAATGACTTAATTGTGCATTTTGGATCGTAAGGCAAAGTGGTTTTAGGAAGCATGCCTTTAATTATCATTGGATGAGTGGAAGCCAATTGGTTGCCGAGTTTATGTTGTTTAGGTTGCTTTTGCATTTAGATATGGTTGTATGAAAGTTTATAGCATGGTGAAGTGGTAAAGCATTGTGGTGAGCATGTTAAATCAGCCAATTGTGACAATTCAGGTCTAGGCGTATCGGTACACGTGTTCACGTATCAGTACGAGAAGCCATTTCGGGCTTGTGGTACCAGTACGCGGACTAGGCGTTGCGATACGTGAGTGTATCATTAGAGTAGCATACCGATACACGGGTTCGCGTATCGGTACGGGAAGGCTGAATTTAGCTTGGGGATCAGTACACACGTTTGAGGATCGGTATGGGCCCTTGGTTTTGGTAAGGCGTATCGGTACACAGAGTTGTACCGGTACGAGAGTAGGCTACTGGAATTTTTGGAATTCGAATTGGAGAGGGCGTACCGATACTCAGATAGGCGTACCGATACCCATGGTAGTTAAGTTAGTTAATGGCTTTAGTAAAGTTCTGTTTTCTTTCATTTTAATCCCTGAATATTGTGGAAGCAATTGAATGGGTTTGGATGATCGTATTGGGCTAATTTTTGACATGTAAGCATGAAATATGTTTAATTAAGGGTTGGTAACATAAAATTGGTAAAGTCCCTATTTTTAGTCAAAATTGCATTTTCATCCCTAATCAGTGTTATGGCCAATCGGATATCGTTACGATGCCCGATTGAGATGAGTGTTCACCAATAAATAGTATGAACATGCAGGAAAGCGTTAATGCATCTAGACAAGTTAAAATAAAAAAATGGATGAGTTTTGGGTTAAACCTTTCCAGTTTGCTTCGGTAAACCTAATGTAGCTTTCTCGGATCGGTCTTGCGACTAGGCCGGGTCGAGGGGGTTATAAGTTATGTAGGAGTACAAAGGAATCTGACTCACTTATATTTACTGTCATTGGAAGGTGTGGTGATTATGCATGTGTAAGTTTTTTATTACGATTTGAAGGAAAGTTTGTAAAACAAACATGAATTTCATTACATAAAAAAATATTTATTCCTTTATTCCTTGCAAACACTTGGTCATCTGCTAAAGTTTCACAGAGGGGATCCCAATTTAACTGTTGCGTGTGATAAGTGCTACGCAAATGTTCAAGTATACACGTCGCAAGTAATAAAGTGATACGAGTATCGAGTATCGTCTCTACAGGGATTGGTTTGGGCCACTTTGCTTAAGTTACTGCACTGTGAAAATTAAAAACACAATTGATAATAGAGGTTTTAATTAACGAGAAAAGTAAAAGCAATAAACTAAAAGAATAGATGAAAGAAAAAGAGAGAGATAGGCCAGGTTATCGTGAGTTGAGGTGTGATAGCCGATTGGATCGTTTTGGTAAAAGAGTGCACGGGCAACTCAGTTGCCGTGGCAACTTGCACAATGGGGTTGCCTTGGCAACTAATCGATGGTTGTCTGGGCAACTAGTTGGGCAACTACTTGGGCGTCTGGGCAGCAACTTCAAGGTTCGGCAGAGCGTTCTTCAATAGTTTCTTCTTATCCCTAAGTCGAAACTCTAGCTACTTGTGCATGCCTTGATAATACATCCCTGCGTGAATCAAGGGTGAACAACAACCAATCTTGCGCTCCTCTTAGCCGTTGAAATCCTTAACTTATTCCTAAGCCGGATTAATCTTCACCATCATTGGATTGAATAAAGACCATACTCATTCGTTTCTTGAATCTAACTCTCCCGATATTAGATAAATAGATGAAGTTACGAGATCCTCTCCCAATTCACTTGCAAACAAGAATAAGAACCAAGAATGAGTAAACCTTGAATAGAAAAGTGCAAACTCTTATTACCTAAACAAAATCCAATTGTTTCTCACAACAACAAAACACAATAACCCCAACCGATCAAGTTAGTTCATGGTTGGGTTCAAAAGATATACAAAGAATAATCCCCAAACCATGAATCTAATGGAAGCAAAGAAAAAGAAGAAGAAGTCGAAATTTCCCCTAATGCTCTCTATCGAAATTTCTCTATTTTTCTCTATCTGGACTGCCGAAATCTCCTTGCTATTTATAGGGCTAGGCCAAAGTCCTTCTTTGAGGAGGAGTTTAAGTTGGAATTAAATTATCTTTAAAGAATATAATTCTTTATTATAATTGTATTCCTACTAGAACTTCTCCTATCTTCTTGGAATTTAATTCTTCTTTAATCTCTGCATGGCAATCAAATTCCTTTGGGTTTGGGCTTTGCTCCACGTCATCTTGGGCTTGTCTAGTCATTAATTTCGACATCCCTATTGCATCTTCTCTTTGTCGACAATTGCCATGGCAACTGGCTCGGCGTCTCCTTCATGCATTGCCTTGGCAACTAGCTCGGCATATCCTTCATGCATTGCCCTGGCAACTAGCTCGGCATATCCTTCATGCATTGCCCTGGCAACTAGCTCGGCATTGCTTTGGCAAGTGATCCTGCACATACACACACAAAAACACACCAAAGCAGCATCCTTTTCCACAAAAATCACCAAGTTATGTAATCAAGCTCAACAATGGAAAAAAACATGAATTAATGCATGAATAACTAATTATGCAACTAATATGAGCTTAAGTCTAACAATAATATGAGTAAAAAGGGTAATAAAAATAATACTTTTGAACACTTATCACGCCCCCAAACTCGAACTATTTCTTGTCCTCAAGCAATGCAAACTAACAATTACCTACCAAGACTTTAATCATCAAAGACATGCTTCAAACTTGAATTCAAACCTCGGAACCGTGGCACAAAGTATGATCACCTTTTAATTTTTCGGATAACACAAAAATTACCCGGAACCAAACTATAGTGCTCGTGACAATGTGTGTGCGTAGTTGTGTACAAGTTGATTTTTAAGATTCTATGTGAACAATAGGCTTTTATCAATTTAAGTACCGAGACATTTTTTTTATTTCACTAGAGCCAATTTCGGGCACCTCTAGCAAAGTAAGCAATTTCTCATTTTATTTTAGTCGACTAGAGCCAATTTCGGGCACCTCTAGCGATTATTTAATGTGCATTAACTACTAGAACCAGTTTCGGGCACCTCTAGCAAGAAAGTGCATTTACTACTAGAGCCAGTTTTTGGGCACCTCTAGCAAGAAATTAACTTTTAATTTTCAATTTTAAATTTACCCAAATTTTAAGCAACCTAAGTTCACTAAGTTTCTTTCAATCAACAAGCCACAACCGTGTAAAAAAATTCAGCATCATAGTAAAATTCTAAGTTCTTTTCATGCAATCCTAAAATTAAAGGTTATTTCAATTAAGTGCAGTGGCAAAAATTCATCATTGGATATTCAACAAGTCTTAAGCAATTAAATCCAATTAAAGGCATGGCAAGTAACATATGCAACCTATATATGATTACTAAAGATGAATGCAACTAAACATGAAACTAACTAGAAACCAACACCCCCCCAAACTCGAGAGAAGCATTGTCCTCAATGCATGTAAGAGTGAAATAAAATTTAAAAGAAAATAAATGAAATGAGTTAGTCGGAGAGGTCGTCACCTCGAGTAATGAGTTTCCTTCGTGCCATTTGCTTGATTCAATTTCCGGTCAGTGGTTGAATGCTTGTGGCTGGTGCCGCGTGAATAGCATTGCCTTGATTTGGTCCATGTTTGCCGATGCAGGTTTACTTGCATGTGCATCAGTAGTTTCCGAAGCCATTGTTGTTGCCTGGGCATCGCCAGTTTCTGTTGTGGTTGCTGTGGCGAGTAGTCGGCAGTAAATTTCCTTATCATGGTGGTTGTGAGTCTTGTTGTGGAAAAGAAATTAAAGAAAACCTGGAAACTAAAGATAATGAAGAAAAATAAAATATCTCCTAAAAAAATGAAAATAAAAAGAAAAAGAAAATATTGAAAGGAGAGCATGCTCAGGCATCTCCTAAAGTGACCACTTCTAATGTTACTGCATATCTGAGAAAACTTGAGGAGAGTCATTTCCGATACTTCTTATAGTCCATCCGTACCCTCCATCGGGTGACAATATTGCCCAAAAAGAGTTGGGCCAATGTGCTCCCAGCTACTCCCTTTTGCATTGCCATGGTGGAGGTGTCTTTCTTCTTTGTTCGCTTGTAGTCCATGTATACTCTCCACCTTGCTACTATTCCTGAAGGCACAAATATATTAATAGGAAAAATTATATCCATTCTCAACCATTCAATTACCTCATTCTTGTCCACTTCTATCATGGTTGGATGTAGCATGGTTGGATGTAGCCTTTGTTGTCGTGGCAATTGCTGCTCAAGCCAATTGTCGTGGCAATCAGTTGTCAAATTTTGCTTTAAGTCAAGGGAAGAACCAATTTTCTGAAGGGCTTTATGAATCCAAACACCTTTTTCTTTTGGCCTCTCAAACATCTCCATCAGTAGAGATTTTGATGACTTCAAATCTTCCAACCTCGGTTCCTCAAGACATACCTGCAATGGACGAGGTGAGTTTTTAAAGAATTCAAAGGGTTCAACTATTACCTGCTCATATTCCATTGGCAAAGTATTATCATCTCGTTGATCTTGTATGTGGTCGTGTAATTGCCGTGGCAATTGTAGATGAGAGCAATCTACACATTCCTGCTTCAACATCAACGTTGTAACTTTCTGGGCATTAGGTTCCTCAGAATTTGATGTAGTATTGTTGTTCTCAGCTTCACTGAGTGTTGTCGCGGCATTGCTTTGTTCAGGCTCCTCAATCATTGCCGAGGTAATTTGTTGTTCAGGCTCATCATGTGTTGGACAGTCTCTTTCATTGGCATCATCTTGACTTTGAGGTTCTAGTTGTTCCTTACACATCGGAGAGATTTCGTGCCTTGGGACGTCAGTATCCCTAGGAATGAATTGTTGGTGCATGTTATCTATGACATATGTGGATCTCCCCAATTGATCTTCTGAATCCCCTAAGATTGCATCCCACTGAGCTATCCTCGTATCCATAGATTTTGATAGTTCTCGAATCTCTTCAATTGATCCGTCAAGTCTAACCAAGGAAGCTAGTAACGTTTCCTCCAAGGAATTGGAATGCTCTTGAAAAGGACTACATTGCCATGGCATATCTATTGTTGCGGCAAAATTGTTATGGTAAAAAAAATTTTGAGCTTTTTGACCATACCATGAAGAATTTTGCTGCTGGTTCCCTCTATGGTCCTCCATGTAGTTATATGCACCGAAAATGTGAGGGCAATTTTCAAACACATGATGTTTTCCACACATAGCACAAGATTTTTCCACGGTATAAGTTCTTTGGGCTTTTCTCGGTTGGTATAGGTAATCATCAAAGGGTGCAAGAAACTCTTGATTGGATTGACTCATATCTTCCAACATCATCTCTCGAATAGATCGGCTTTTATTTCCCGACATGTTGATGTCCCTTAACTTGTAGCGCACCTAATTTTTTTTTTGATAAACAAACAAAAAGAAAAGTTAGTAAAACTAAGAGAAAAAAATGCAATAACAAAAACAACTAACACCAATTGCCAATCCCCGGCAACGGCGCCAAAAACTTGTTGCGTGTGATAAGTGCTACGCAAATGTGCAAGTATACACGTCGCAAGTAATAAAGTGATACGAGTATCATCTCCACAGGGATTGGTTTGGGCCACTTTGCTTAAGTTACTGCACTGTGAAAATTAAAAACACAATTGATAATAGAGGTTTTAATTAACGAGAAAAGTAAAAGCAATAAACTAAAAGAATAGATGAAAGAAAAAAAGAGAGATAGGCCAGGTTATCGTGAGTTGAGGTGTGATAGCCGATTGGATCATTTTGGTAAAAGAGTGCACGGGCAACTCAGTTGTCGTGGCAACTTGCACAACGGGGTTGCCTTGGCAACTAATCGATGGTTGTCTGGGCAACTAGTTGGGCAACTACTTGGGCGTCTGGGCAGCAACTTCAAGGTTCGGCAGAGCGTTCTTCAATGGTTTCTTCTTATCCCTAAGTCGAAACTCTAGCTACTTGTGCATGCCTTGATAATACATCCCTGTGTGAATCAAAGGGTGAACAACAACCAATCTTGCGCTCCTCTTAGCCGTTGAAATCCTTAACTTATTCCTAAGCCGGATTAATCTTCACCATCATTGGATTGAATAAAGACCATACTCATTCGTTTCTTGAATCTAACTCTCCCGATATTAGATAAATAGATGAAGTTACGAGATCCTCTCCCAATTCACTTGCAAACAAGAATAAGAACCAAGAATGAGTAAACCTTGAATAGAAAAGTGCAAACTCTTATTACCTAAACAAAATCCAATTGTTTCTCACAACAACAAAACACAATAACCCCAACCGATCAAGTTAGTTCATGGTTGGGTTCAAAAGATATACAAAGAATAATCCCTAAACCATGAATCTAATGGAAGCAAAGAAGAAGAAGAAGAAGAAGAAGTCGAAATTTCCCCTAATGCTCTCTATCGAAATTTCTCTATTTTTCTCTATCTGGACTGCCGAAATCTCCTTGCTATTTATAGGGCTAGGCCAAAGTCCTTCTTTGAGGAGGAGTTTAAGTTGGAATTAAATTATCTTTAAAGAATATAATTCTTTATTATAATTGTATTCCTACTAGAACTTCTCCTATCTTCTTGGAATTTAATTCTTCTTTAATCTCTGCATGGCAATCAAATTCCTTTGGGTTTGGGCTTTGCTCCACGTCATCTTGGGCTTGTCTAGTCATTAATTTCGACATCCCTATTGCATATTCTCTTTGTCGATAATTGCCATGGCAACTGGCTCGGTGTCTCCTTCATGCATTGCCCTGGCAACTAGCTCGGCATATCCTTCATGCATTGCCCTGGCAACTAGCTCGGCATATCCTTCATGCATTGCCCTGGCAACTAGCTCGGCATTGCTTTGGCAAGTGATCCTGCACATACACACACAAAAACACACCAAAGCAGCATCTTTTTCCACAAAAATCACCAAGTTATATAATCAAGCTCAACAATGGAAAGAAACATGAATTAATGCATGAATAACTAATTATCCAACTAATATGAGCTTAAGTCTAACAATAATATGAGTAAAAAGGGTAATAAAAATAGTACTTTTGAACACTTATCATTAACCATTCACATATTTCATTTTTATTTTTGAGTTATTGCTCTTGTTTTGTGTATTTTTGAGGTTGGGAAAGTATAAATTAAATATTAGTTTAGATAAAACCTAGTCAAATTTTAAGCCTACCTCACTGGTTAGGTGTTGGACCCCTTATGCAAGAGGTCCCATGTTTAAATCCATCTAGCTGCACCTAATGAATTTTTTTCTTTCATTTGTTCAAAATCAGGAGCTGACACATGTCAAAATTGCCAAGTCCGTGTTTTCATTAGGCTTTTAATGGATAGAGATCAAAACAGGAAAGGTGTCTAATGGAAGGGACGATTTTGACGAGAAAATTAGTTAGGTGACCAAAACAAGAGAATGATGATAGTTTGGTGACCACCAATGTAGTTTTCCCTAATATAAATTTAAAATTATGGTGTTTCTTTTTAATTTAGGGTAAACTACACCAGATGTTCAATGAACTTTAAAAAAGTTCAAATCTAAAACGGAAATTTACTTTCTGACTCATTTATACTACTCCGTTGTTAACTCTTAGTGGAGCCATTAACTCAAAAAGGCGTCGTTTTGTTGGATAAAAATTAATAAAACTCATGCACTTGGAGGATTTGAACCCAAGACCTTTAGATACATAGGGTAAGTCTTAACCACTAAACTAACATGAAATTATGTAATATTTTACCATAAATATTCTATATATATATATTAAACTACTTGAGATTAATTTAAATTATTTTATGCAATAAACAATACTATAAATAATATTAAAACATAAATAATATAAAAATATTCTATCTATATCAATATATATATAAATAAAATATATTATTTTTATATTTTTTATAATATAAATATATTGTTTTTAAAAAAAAACCCAAAATATTAATGGCAATAATATATTTATATTATAAATAATATTTAAAAAACCATAAACCCTAAACTCCAAATCTCAAATGATAAATATTAAGGTTTGGGTTTAAGGTTTTTTATATATTATTTTTATGAATATTTTGTATTTTTTAAAAATAATATATTTTTATCATATATATGTAAATAATATATTTTATATTATTTATATATTAATATTATTTATAGTATTATTTTTTCATAAAATAATTTGGTTAAACCAAATGGAGAGACAATTATATTTAAATAAAAATATATTATTTCTATATTTTTAAATAGTATTTATAATATAAATATATTATTTTTAAAACCCAAAATATTTGTAAAAATAATATATTTATATTATAAATAATATAAAAAACCTCTAAACCTTAAACCTTAAGATTTAGGGTTTAAGGTTTAGAGTTTGTGGTTTGGAGTTTAGGGCTTAGGATTTATGGTTTTATATATTATTTGTATAAATATTTTGGTTTTTTTAAAATAGGGTAATCTACACCAGATGTTCCTTTTGATTGGAGCGTGTTCTGTTTTGGACACTAGATTTGAAAAAAGATTAAAATGACCACTTATGTTTTCGACGTTACTGTTTTGGTCGCTCGACCGTTAATCTTCTTTAATTTTGAACCATAAATTTGAGAAAGTTTATTTATTTTTCCACCCTTTCAAACAAAAACCTAAAAAACTCGTCCGTTTTTCTAACCCAAACCGTACACTTTTGTTGTCATCGCCGTTCATCTTGTCGCCAGCTTTGAACAACCCTCAGACGTTTCCTGTCCTTTTTCGACGAACCAAGACCAACGAACGCAAACTTTCTTTCTCCCCTTGTTCTTCATGGTTTGGATTCCTTAAAACCCCCTTAAAAAACTCCAATATCCCAAATGGCAACCCGGACCTAAATCGTTTAGGTTTGTGACGAGAGGGGCAAGGGTGGTTCGATTTAGGTGGTCAATGGTCATGAAGCTTGTGGTTGGCTAGTAATTTCAACTGTGTCGAGGGGGAACAATTAGGAATAAGTTTGGATTTAGAAAATGATTTCAACTATGCATGTGGCGAAAAAGAGGATTGGGTTAGAGTTTGAACAAAAGGTTGATGGCGGGGCAACAATTGACGATGACAACAATAGGCAACAACTGATGGCGGCTGAAGTTGGCGACATCTATGGATAAAGGGTTAGGATTTGTAGATGTTTTGTTTGCAAGGGGTGGAAAAATAAACTTTCAAAAGTTTAGGCGTCAAAATTAAAATTAACATTTTTATTAATAAAGTTAACGGTCTGGTGACCAAAACAGTAAGGGTCAAAAACATAAGTGGCCATTTTAATCTTTTTTCAAATCGTGTGACCAAAATAGAACATGTCCCGAACAAAAGGGGTATCTAGTGTAGATTACCCTAAAAATAATATATTTATATTATAAATAATATATAAAAAATATAAAAATAATATATTTTTATTTTTATATATTGATATATATGTTAATAATATATTTTACATATAAATATTATTTATAATATTATTTATTTCATAAAATAATTTGAATTAATCTCAAGTGTAGTTTGACATATATAATAATTGTGGTAAAATATTATATAATTTTGTGTTGGTTCAGTGGTTAAGGCTTACCTTTTGTATCTGAAGGTCCTCGGTTCAGACCCCCTAAGTGCATGGGTTTTATTATTTTTCCTCCAGCAAAACGCCGTCGCTTTGGGCTAAATTAGGCTTCAAAACAGCTGCACTAAAATGACGTCATTTTGAATTGAAGGTTTCGTTAAGAGTTAACAGCGAAGTGGCATAAACGAGTCAGAAAGTAAAGTTTAGTGTTAGATTTGAACATTTTTGAAGTTCAATGGCATTTTTGAGTCAGTGGAAAATAGTTTGTGGCATCTGATGTAGTGTGCCATTTAATTTATTATTATGGTTTAATTTTAAAGGAAGTTGACGAATTTTACGCTAGATTTGTGGAGTTTGGGATGCTTTTCGATAAAACAAACATCATATTCACGTTCAAGAGGCTAAAAAGGAGTGAATAGAAAATTTTGAGGCCCAACAGTCGTTGGCGACGACGATCGACAATGACTTGCGGGCTGAGGTGACTGACGATCGGTAGTGGATGACTTTGATCGGATCTTGGGATTAAATTGATATTTTATCTAAAGTTTAAGGGTCAAATTAATAGTTTCTTTAAAGTTTAAGAGTAAAATTAGTATTTATCTAAAGTTTATGGGTCAAAATAAAAATTAACCCCTTTTACTAGCCACATCATCAAACTAACAACATTTAATGTCTCAGTGACCAAAACAATATAAACGATAATGTAATTGACCAAAACTTTATAACACGATATCGTAAGTGACCAAAATGTTACTTTTTTTTAATTCAGTGAGTAAAAGTAACCACTTGTGAAACGAAAGTGAACATTACGCCAGTTTACCCATTTTCCTATATATTTAGAGATAATTATTATCTCTCTATATATTTCGTTAATTATCTCCCTATTTTTTCTTATAAAAATGAATTTTTCTTTGTGTCGGATCAGGTCAAAGTTGAATTTTATCTCAATATTCAAGTCAGGTTCGTGTCAGGTGATACATTGTCGATTGTCGGGTCGTGTTCAGGTCGGCCAAAAACTTAACCTGTGCCCATCCATATTCTAATATTTTAAAATATTAATATATATATTTAATAATTTTCTTTCAAAATTTTTAGGAAAATTGAAAGGTGCAATATCAATTCTTTTAACGGTGTTACAAAAAATTATCGAAATAATAGATAGAAATAAAGTTTGAATATCAATTTGAAAAAGTTCTATTCAAAAAAAAGTTAAAAATGTCAATTTGAGAAAGTGTTAAGTACAAGACAAATTTAATAATTAAGTTTTTTTTGCCAAGTTAATGTTTATCTTGAATATTATGGTGTGGTTACAAGTTAATATATGTTTATTAATTTTAACCTTAAATAATGCGCACACACATTGTGTAGACAAAATGTTTGAAAGAAAATTTCTTAGGAATATCACCCGTTTTCCAATTAGACCACTTGATTGGTTCTTGCCAAATCAATGTTTTTTTTTGAACAATTTCTACCTAGGGGAGGGGAAAGAGAAATTTTGCTCCTAGTGGGTCTTGAACCCACAACCTAGGGGAAAGGGAGGGTATCAACTGAGAGCTTTAACCACTTACTCTAAAGATTGTTGACTTTACCAAGTCAATGTTAAACGGAGGGAATGGCATAGATTTAGAGAGGAACCAATTTGTTCAATACAAATTATATAGAGATTAATTTATTTATTTTTAAAAGGGTAAACTACATGTGTGACCACCCCAACTACGTGATATGTCCTATTTTGACCACCCATATAAAAAAAAGGACAATCACACCATCAAACTTTTAAAGTGGTCCTAATCAAGTCACTGGCCGTCAATTTTAACGAAAATGATGATGCGACAGTTAATGAAAATTGGTAGTTACACATTTAGTCCTCCATATTTACACATCCTAATTTTAATATAAAAAAATTATACCATCCAATTATCCTCCACATTTACACGTACAATCCCTGTGGGGATTTGAACACACAACTAGCAAAATAAAGAGTTAGCACCACAACCGCTAAACTAGGACTCCACAACTAATATTATTTTGTAACATACTTTATTAAAAGGTTAGTCTATCGGTGAACATTACAGAGAAAAAAAGGAGAATTGTTAAAATTTGAACTTGAAAATAATTAAAGGGTTTAAATTTGATACAAAGACTGTGTAAAATAAATTTTACACAAGCCTGCCTATTTTTACTATAAATCAAAATTAAACCTAAACCCTAAAAAATTAAACCCCAAACCCTAAGCCCTAAATTCTAAACACTAACCTTAAATTCTAAACCCTACAACCCAAACCCCTAAACTAAACCCTAAAACTAAAAGGTCTGTGTAAATTAAAGTTTACACAGACTGTGTATTGAAGTTTTTCTCATAATTAAATATAAGAAGAATACTAAATCACTAAAGTAATGCTATTATGATAACATACTATATATCGATTAAACTATGGTTAATTATATATTAATAAAATATTATTAAAAATGAAATATTATATTTTAAAATTTTATAATAGTTGATTTGTTATTGTTTTAAATTTTAGTTCTCGAATAATTCATTTTGAATTGTAAATTCGCATTGAAAAATATATTTTTATCTAAATTCAATTCGAAATAAGTATGGATTGAATTTTTTAAATGTACCTAATTTCTTTTCGTAAGGTTCGGTTTAATGAATTGATTTTAAAAAAAATATAAAATTGATATATGAATTTTGTTTTGATAAGCACAATTAATACATTAACATTCGGATATTGGATTGCTATTATTATTATTATTATCTAATAACATATATTTTATTTTACTTTAATTTTAAAATTTTTAAAAATTAGCATATTATTTTTTTGATTCGGATATCAAATAGTTCAACTTGACTTTTTAAAATCTCAAGTCGAATTCGAGTATAACCTAATCAAATATTGACCGAATTTTAACCAAGTTAGACTGGAGTCCTCCATGTCACGTTGAAGTTGGTATTGGATTAAAACAGTTATCGAAGTAGTTGGGCTTCTTCTCAAAATAAAAAAAGGCTTGGGCTTGAGTTGAAATACGACAATCATATCCAACAAGAGAGTGTCTTTTCTTGCTTGCAAAGCCAGATTAAATTATAATAACCCTGCGCTAAGGAACAGAGTCCAGAAAAATCTCAAAGAAAAAGAAGGAAAAAAAAGCATCAGAAGAGAGAAAAATGGAGGCATCAAAGACGATTCACCACGAAATTGGAGGTGTCCAGAACGACGCTCTTTGGTTCGGTCTCCACGGCGTTAAGAGCGACCTTGTCGGATCTCACCCTCTCCAATCTTCTTATGAATCTGTAATCTCCCCCCCCCCCCCTGTTTGTTTCTCGGGAACATATATACAACGTAAATTAGAGTCAGTATTATTCTTTTGTTTATGTATTTGAATTATTTTGCTTTCACTTCTTAGATCTCGAACGCGCGCGTTAGCGTAGTTTCTTTACCACATATATTTTAAAAAGTAGTTTTAGGGGTTTTATTATAGAAATTAAACATTGTTGCTTTATGGGTTTATGTTCCGAAGATATTTAATTAGGTTTTGAGGGTAGTATTAGGATTGGAATACTATTTATATATGTGGATTTTTTTGTTCTTCTTTAGGCAAAGAAAACGCAGGAGGAGATTAAGAGGAAAGGCCTGACCAATCTTTATGGAACAGCATTCCCACTTAAAATGGATCTCGATAGGCAAATCCTATCACGGTATGACCTCAATTTTTTTTAATCTTTATAAGAAATTTCTGCTCCATTAAGCCCAATTTGAGCAGTTGACGCTTCACAAATTGTTTTAGACCTGTCTGCATAGTTAGACTTTTGTCTTCCCTGATATGACCGCTTTTACACTGCGCTTCATTAATGGAATAAACATGGAGATTAAATTTGGGTTTAATTTTGATACGTAACTTGTGTAAAATTTATTTTACACAAGCCTGTATATTTATATTATAAACTCAAATCTTAAATTACTAAAATTAAACCTAAAAAACTAAACTCAAACTCTAAACCCTATACCCTAAATTTTAAATGTTAACCTTAAACTCCAAACACTACAACTCAAACCCTTAACCCTTAAAATTAAAAAGCTTGTGTAAAGTTTTCACAACTAGTGTTGAAATTTTTCTCATTAAATTTGGAAGAGAATAAGAATAGAGAGCTTGAATAAGTATTTTTAGCTCAAAGTGATGAAGAAAACCAAAAGGGGTTGAATCGTTCTTGAAAACTATAAAGCGAAATTGCAATCCAAGTGAAAAATATTTATAAATTAAGTATTGATGTCAAATCTAAACAATTCATATATGGCAAGTACATTAAGTAAAAGAGTAGGAAAATGAGAGCTAACAATATATATAGGGTTAGGATCCACGTAAAACTCAATTACTTTTACACTCTTTTTGAACCATTCATCTACCTTCATCCAATGGTCCAAAAAATAAATGTGTAATAAATGGTTAAGATTATTTTCTTATTTTTTTCGAAGTTATAATCTTTAAATTTCCTACTGTTAATCTCAACTATTCATCTACCTTCATCCAATGGTCCAAAAAATGTGTAAAACTTTCAAGTTATACACAGTGTAAGAGGATCCTATCTCATGTATATATAATGTATTATATGTATAAGTCAAATCCAATAAAATGAAATGAATTTCATTAGAGTTTCTACCCTCTCTTTAGACACCTTTTATCCTTGTCTCGTGGCTTCCCTTGTCATAATAATCGATAGACAAACTTGTTCTTTTGTTTTTTTAACAATTTTGTATGGACTTTAAGATTTCCTACCATTTCTAGGCTTAGCTAGTAATTTTTATCCTCTAAGGTTTCTTCCCAATTTCTAGTCACTCAAAGGTCTCACACTCCTTGACTCCTCTCTATTTCATGGATCTCTTGCAAACTCGTAAGCACTTATAAAAGGTAACGTGTTTGGTACAAATGAATAGACTGTGACAATAATATAACAAATGAATCCAAATGATGAAGAGTTGACTTATGTGTAAGAAGCACATGTCTTTTCATATCCCAATTAAGAAATGGATTAAGCTAGTTTTAGGATCCCTGCATCTTTTTTGAAAATTTCTTTGCATCTATTGGACGGAGAAATATCAACTCTGCCCATACAGGTGTACATGTGTTCTTGTTATTTTACTTAGTATTTTATTTTTTTCATGTCATAATTGTTTAAGGTGTTGTATATTTATAAAAAAAAAAATTGATTTTGATACATTAATGATCCATGATGTATAGGTTTGACACATTTGCAATATCATGTTGTGTTAGCGTTTCTTTTATGTTAGGGAACATAGATGTAAATAGTAACTATTTTTTTCTTCTATGGTTTTAGAGAGGGTATTGGATTTCAACTAGACAGTAGAAAAGCCTGAATTACCCCTAGAGTCGACTAAGATTACACCAAGATGTATATTGTGCATGGCGTTTTTAGTGGCAATTATCAGATTCAGAATTCACTGCTGAATGTCTTTTATGTATATTCTTTGAAAATTATGCAGGTTTCAGGGGCCATTGCTTCCATCTTCAATGCTAGGGTTGGAAGCGTTGACGGGAACTTTAGATGATTTTGGCTTCGAGGATTATCTGAATGGTATGACGATACAATACTAAATGCAAAATACTCTCTTTTCCTTTACGCTTTATTGTACACATTATTCCCATGGTAATGTTTATATTTTGTGGGTTAGCGGAAGTTTTAAATTAATGGTTGTTGGTTGCAGATCCCCGAGAGTCGGAGACTGTACGGCCACTGGACTTGCACCACAGCATGGAAGTTCGTCTCGGTCTCTCCAAGGGACCGGTCTGCCCTAGTTTTATGTGAGGTTTTTCACGGACGACTTCAATGTCATCAGATGAAGTCACTGCTGAACTTCTGTTTTTCTGTTTTTAATGAATTCAGCCGTTCTGCTGCCCTTTGTAAACTGCAGCATCAGCTTTTTATTGTGTTTCGGAGTGGTTTGGTTCAAATTTATAAAATAGACTTTTAAAATTATCAAAGGAGATTAATTTGATCTCGATACTAAATATTCAAATTCATACACAATCATCAGCTCTCTAACCAGAAACCAATCTCTGTTGCAATTGAGGATGTCCTAAACCTCGAGGAAACTGTGGTCTCTGCCTGCAGAACTCGAAGGAAGGGAAACTGTGGTCTCGCTCGGAGGCCACATTGGATGGAGTACCGCGGACTATGGTGGATGGAATGGTTTCTGTTAAAAGGACAAGCGTTTTTTAGTTTTTATTTATTTATTTAAAAATAAAAAATATGGTGTCCATGGCTAAATTATATTTCGAGAATATCTAAATTTAAATTAGCAACGTTTTTTCAGAATGAACTTTAAAATTTAAATTTAACTATATCATCGTCTAATACAACTACATCTCTAACAGTTGTCTTGACCAGACGTCCAGACCTAGCTGACTTTATTTTTTTAAATTGGGGTAATTGACTTTTATTAAAAACAATGGAATGTTCGTTAAATACTACACCTAAACATAATGAGCGAAGACAGGATTATATTCGCCAAAAAAGCTCACACATATAAAATGATAATTAAGAAAAACTTGAGTATATAAAAAAAAAATGCAAGCAAAAAGACCCCCGAAATCCCTAGATTTTTCCCAAATTTTCTCTTCTCATTTTTGCGGAAATTGTTTGAGTTCTGTTTCGATTGTGAGCTTGGCAGTGTGCAAGTTCCTTCTGAGCATTCCATCGTTCTCCTCTGTAATCACTCATTTTCACTTGTAAATATATTAATATTGCATGTATATTTATTATATGAATGTTACTAATATAAGGTGGTGTGTGCATGTATAAGCTATGTATACGTATTAGGGGTGTATGTATGTCGCGTATGTATCTAGAGTATGAGCGTATTTGATTAATATATAGATGTTATGTTAATTATATGTATGATTATACGTACGTATACTAGAATATTATATTAATTAATGATTGTATAATATAAGTATACATTTTCGTATGTATATGTATTCTTTGTTATAATTATATTATTATTATTATTTGGGCTGACAAAATGAAAAGAATTAAATATATTAAACCCAAATAAATTTACAGTCCAAGTCCAAGTCCAATTACAAGGCCCGATTGGCCCAAATCTAAATCTTATCTAATTACAATGTGCAGGTAACTGTGGGCCGTTGGATCAAGATCTGATCCAACGGCCACGATGCAACCAGGAAGTCAAAAAATATCTGTCAGGCGCGTGTTCCACACGTATGGACCGTTCGAGTGCCACACGCGGACGCTTTAACATCCCACGCGCGCGTAAGATCCACGCGTTCTAACTCCTCGACTGCGGAGCTCCATGTGGCGAAATCGCCGCCGTCTCATCAAATCGAGGCTTCATCCAGCCGATCGTTCTTCAAGCCATCTCGACCGTTAGATCAGTCCGATCTAACGGCCGAGAACGTCCGCCGTCGCCGAATCGTCCATATCGCCACCGCGCCCGATATTCATCCCGTGTTGAGAATATGCCCAAGACAACAAGCAAAAGTGTCGATTCAGATCTGAAAAAGCAAGATGCAACTTGCAACAAAAAAAGAGACAATAATATATATGAAACGGAACTTTTGTAACAAAAAAAGGAGGGTAGTAAGTAAAAAAAAAAAAGAACAGAGATCTTGTAGAAAACAAAAAAATTGTAACTAAATCAAGTGATAATCAAAAGACAATCGGTGGTAAACACTTGTCTCTTTTTCTTACTTGTTTTCTTTATATGCATATACGAAATAGAACAAAAATGAAACAACAAAAAAAAGGGAGAGTAGTCTTCTTACAGCGATGTTTGTGGGTCTTCCCTTCCTCAGTGATAAGCCTTTCGGCTTCTACAAGCCAGATCTGGTGAACTAAAGGGAGGAGAAGACCCTTTGTAGTTTTGTTTTGGTCTAAAAAATATTTTTTTTGGTTCGTATTTCCTAGATCTAGGCGAATAGAGGTATATCCTCTGAATCCAACCTAGGATTCGTATTGAGGACGAAAAGGGGGTTGTTTTGGTGTATTTTGGAGGCTCGGTTGAGTGCTGCCGGGCGGAGAATACGACGGCCGACCGCGGATTCGGGTTTTATAAGAACAAACGAGAGAAAAAGAAGAAGAACAAGGCTATATGAAAACTGAAGAAATGAAACGAATGGCCAAAAATTTGGTTTCGGCCTAAAAAGAGGGTTTATATAGGTGTTTTTATTTTGCTAAATGGGTAAATTACACACTTAATCCCACCGCGTTTTCAATATTTTCATTTTTGTCTTGCCGCATGGTATAATCACAATCCCAGTCCCCCTGATATTTCAAAAGGTTACAATCTAGTCCCTAAATTACACCGAATCAGTTTCTGAATGGTAAAATTACACACTTAACCATCCCGCGTTTTTGAATTTTTCATTTTGGGTCTGCCTCTTGGTCTAATTACGATTCTGGTCCTTTTAGGTTTTGTTTGTTTCGCAATTTCGTCCCTAAATTACATATTATTGTTCTTTAATTTCTGCCATTGACTTTTGTTTTTCTTTCATTTCAGTCCTGTATTCTTTGTAAATATTCATGTTCGTGTTATAATCGTATATATATATATATATATTGATAATCTATTATTTTATTTTATGTCCTTCATATATGACTCGTAGTTTATGTTTATATGTATATATGTGTTAAAAATGGTAGTCATGTTTTTTATCCGGTTACTCGTATTAAAGCATGCTATGTTCTATCTGACTCGTAAAACAGCATGTTCTTATATTTTTGTACACATTGTATGTTTCCTTGGCTTTTAGGTTACGTGTTAGTATGTCTTCTTTATTGTATAATATATTGTTCATATATGTTGAAATATGTTTTATTAATAGCATGTATGTCTTTTTAAATATTTGATCGTCTACATATAACGTAATTATTCCTGCATTGTTGTTCTAACTTGTTAAAGTTGTTTTTATTTATCATTTAGAATAATATGTATGTATGCATGTTTTAATCTAGTATATCATTTATTAGATTAGTATCTTATTATGTGGATATCTATTGTCTTTAAATTCTCGTCATGTTTTATATTTTCGCCACTAAGATTGCATATGATTTATAACTCGTTATGCGCGAGTCCTTTTATCCGAGCGTAAACGGGGGCGATATCGCCACGAGTGATAGTGGTTGGGCGTTTATTCTCGGGTAATGGGACCCTTAAAATATATTCGTAATTATGACCGAATTTTAAAATAATCGTCACTCTAATCCGGAAAATCCAATATTAATAAAGCGGTAATTATTAAAGTACCAATTTTGGGCGGTGTGGGGGTGCTAATCCTTCCCCATCCGTAACCGACTCCCGAACCCTGTCTTTTTGAATCTCTAGTTTTATGGTGTCCGGCCTACCTAAGTGGCCGGTGGCGACTCCAATCTTTAAATAAAATGCGATTTTTTTTATAAACCCCACGGAATAAATATTTTATATCCAAAAAATCACAAACACCTTTCAAACACCTTTTAAAAATCCACGCTTTTATTTAGCGATAAAACAAAAGAAGACATCGCTACAGATGGCGACTCAGCTGGGGAACATTTTTGTTTTTTTTAAAAAAAACAAATGAGATTCAAGCTTTTAAAATAATTACCGCTTTACTAATATTGGAAGTTCCGGATTAAAGTGACTATTAAATTAACATTCGGTCATAATTGCGCGTTTATTTTAACATTTAAAATATGGCATATAAACCGTCTTTTTTTTAAGTGGGGAAAACGCTAATGCTTTCGTGGAGATATCGTTCTCTGTATGGGCCTAGCAAGTACCTTGGGGCTCGAGTACCTTATGCTTTGTAAGGATATCGTTCCTTCAGACGGGCATAAGCGAATGGGTCCCCCGAATTGAACCCGGTTGAAAGGAGCCTATAATGGGTGATGATCGGGGGCCTTGCTACTCTTAGTAGAGGACAGCAAGGACAATTCGGGTACCTCCTAGAACCAAGACTGCATGTAGAGAATGCATAGAAACCTACCCATTTAGAGCCATGCGGATAACCTTAGGTTTTTAGACGGGATAAATAGGGTTGTTTTGTGTGTTTATTCATTTAATTTTGTCATTTTATTTATATATTTATCAATTTTATCTGCACTGACTTGTTTTCTTTTCGCTTTTTGTTCTTTTTCTCATACATCATTGCATTTGCATCGCATAAAGGTACTGGATCAAGTGGTTTGCCTGATCAGAAAGTCTTTCACCATGGAAAAAAGGTGTCTTAGGAAAGAAGAGCTTAATTTATCAGTCAGACATTGGTCAGAAGTCAATCAGAAAATCCAAGGGGACAGTTTGCGCCGAACTAACGATAATAGCAGGATATACACTTATGTGAGTCTCCAACAAAACGACTTATGGGATCTTCAAAACATTTGGGAAAGATGGGACCAAGACTACAAGACTATTCGCGCAATAGTTATGGCGACATCGCACAGCTGTTATATGTTCGGATTAACCAGCCCCTACTCCGAGCTATAATCCAGTTCTGGAATCCATCTTTTTGCTGCTTCACTTTCAATGGGCAGGACATGATGCCTACGGTAGAAGAATACACTGCTTTACTTAACCAGAAAAATATTCAGAAGATTGGATCTACGCGAAGCCTCCGAGGAATCAGAATTACATCTGCGAAACTCAAAACCTTTGCGGGAATGAGTGACGATTGGGTTAGTGGCCTCCTTCAAACCGAGGAGATATCTGAGTCTTTGCATGGGAGAGTATTCGGGACATCATATCAACACATCCAGACGAGGCAAAGAAAATGGACCTATTCGCTTTAGGAATATATGGCTTGGTGATCTTTCCCAGAGTACTAGGGAACATTGACATAGCCATTCTGGATTTGTTTGAGCGGGTGAAACGGAAAGCAAACCCAGTACCAGCAATCTTGGTCGAGACTTTCATTTTCTTAAACGCTAGCCGGAAACATGAAGAAGGACGTTTTCGAGGAGGCGCGCACAGCTATTACAAGTATGGATTGAGTCACATGTGGAAGACGCCGACAAGAGTCCCGCCGGGATATCCTTCCAAGGTTTTTCGCCTTTACGAGAATACTTAGCAAAGGAATGGCGAGAGGATTTGAAAACAAAAATGTGGACTAGTTTCTTCAGGAACATTCAAGATGAAGACATAGCATGGAGGGTCCCATGGCTCAGTAAAGTTAATTATTTTCTATACTGATTGTGGTGACTTCAAATTGGCTGATGATGTTGGGATTGCATGGAGGGATCGCTTGTGCCCCTTTTTTTAGTGTCTTGGCAGTTCGGATCGCGACAGTTCATTCCCAATACCGCCGGATTAAGCCAAACTGAATTTCTTTTCAAAGGAGAGTTCAAAGGAAAAATTCAGACCATCATGAGGGCCTGGGATCATTGTTATCGGATCAGGGTGGAAGGAGATACCGAGCACATGACTACCCCAGATTACGATCTTTGGAGACGTTTGAGGGTTAATAATGTGATTCCTGAATCTGATCAAGGACCAGCAGTGTCACTCGAAGAGCTTACAAGGGTGATACCGTCCGAAGCCGACATCTTAAGGAGTGAACTCGAAGAAGTTAAAAGGAAAATGGACATTCAACAGACCCAACATGCGAGCGAACTCTATAAAGCAAGCTTAGAAGTTGACGAGCGGGACGGGATCATTAGGCAATTGAAGAAATTGAATGCATATTTAAGCGACAAAAATACTCTTTATCAAAAAGATGCCCTCCTATTACAAGCAAAAATACAAAAGGCCGGGCGGAGTCAGTTCGTAGCTGTGGAAAGAGAAAGAATGAACGATATCCGTTTGATGGAAGAAGAACGAGAAATTAACAAAAGTGCGATCGAGAAAGAGATTGAAAGCCGCCGTTTGGCTATGGAGGAAGAAAAACGGTCCACCAAGAAGGCCATTGATCAAGAGAAAGAAAGATTCAGACAAGAAATCAGCAAGGGAAAACAGGCTGTCCATCATGAGAGAGAAAATGTCGCCATATGGAAAAGAAAATCCATGAGTAGTCGAAATAGACTGTTAGAAATGCAGAAACTGTACGATGACACTATTCAAAGGTTGGAGCAAAGCCAAAGTCAGAATGATGAATTAAAAGGAAAGGTGGCAGAAGTCGAACACTCACTTCGAATGTACTGCCGCAGGAATAACTTCGCTGAGCTGCAGGAAAGAGAACGAGAGGTGGGTGTGTTACAAGCACGAATTGGGTCCCTCGAAGCAATTGTGGAGGATTACAAGGAAAGAATTAATGTGTTCGAGGAAGCTGCAGCCGGAGGGGACACCTATTGGCAGAAGAGATTACGCGACGCTGCTCGAATGGTACAGGACAGAGACCAATACTATGCAAACCTAATGGTGGACATACAACGAGTCGCCAGACATGTAAATGATTTAGCTGTCGAGGCTGAGACACTCCGACCTTTTATAGCCCCGGGAATGGAAGAAGCTCCTAGGTTCCTCAAGCTGCTAAGGGCAATTGGAAAATTAAGAGATAGAGCTAGAGTCTATCTATAGGACTCTGTGTTGTAATTAGATCTTTTGTACTAGGGATCTTTACTTTGTAACACGAACTTTGTTGTAATCTAGACCCTTTAATTCCCGTGGAAGTAGTTCAAAAGGGTGATTACCAGCGGAATCAGTACCTTATCTGCATACATTCTTGCATTTGCATCATAACATTCGCATCATTGTACATGCATTTATTTTTTGCAACCATATTAACAATATGAATATTGTGGCGTTGTGTGTAGTTAACCCGCGATCATTCATCACCTATATTTTACCCGGCTACAAAGAAAGCTCATGGAAGAAAGGATAATTAGTCTAGAAAGAGGGCAAAGAGAGCTCCAGACAAGGCTAGAAGAGGCCCAGAGAAGCCTTAGTGATCAGATTGCGCAGTCACAAACATCTATAGTATCTGACATAACTGCATTACTGGCAAAAAGTCTTGGAAAACGAGTAGAAGGAGAAAATGTTCCAGAACCAGAAGGTACCCCGGCTCACTACAAGGTTCAACCACTGCACCAAACCAGGCTAGGAAGGTGTATATTGACCCTGCAGGAATGTCTTCCAGCTTTCAAATAGGGGCACCTGAGACTCAACCCCTCGATACTGAAGCACTTTATGAAGAAGAAGTACCGGACCTGAACATGGTCGAAAGAATCAGGAATGAGGTAGAAAAAAAAGTGGGAAGAAAGATTTCACCTCATGGAGGAAAAATTTAAAGAGTTACAATCAAATGAAGAATCAGGAAATGACGCTAGCGACCTAAGTCTGGTGTCTGATCTTGTCCTGCCGCCAAAATTCAAAACGCCAGAGTTCGATAAATATGATGGAACTACATGTCCTTCTGCACACATAACGATGTATTGTAGAAAAATGGCGGCTTACCATAAAGATGAAAAGCTACTGATCCATTGTTTCTAGGATAGTCTAACTGGAGCGGCGTTACGTTGGTATACTCAGTTAAGCAAAGCGAATGTTAAAACATGGAAAGATCTGTCTAAAGCATTTACTGAGCAATACAAACATATAACAGACATGATCCCTAGCAGAATTATGTTAGAAAATATGGGGCAGAAGTCCAATGAAAGCCTGCGACAATATGCCCAAAGGTGGAGAGAAGTGGCCGCCCAAATCCAGCCACCTATCCCGGAGCAAGAAATCACGCCATTATTTGTCAATACTCTGAAAGGGGCACTCTTTGATCGCCTCATTAATAACACAACACAGTGTTTTGCTGACTTGATCAGGACTGGGGAGTCTCTCGAACTGGCAATTAAGAGCGAAAAAATTGATGGTGGGGAAGGGTCTCGAAAGTACAACAAGAGAAATTAAGTAAACACCACCAGCACCTATACCGCCCCGAAGAACTTCACAGTCTCACAGCCACAAGCACATGTGGGAAAAACACAAAACAAAATCAAAGAGATGAGAGAGTCACGAAAAGAGAAAGAGAGGAGAACTTTCACTCCCCTACCTGTTTCATACTCAGAACTTTATTCCTAGTTATATGAAGCAGACCTGGTCCGGCCATACATCGTTACTCCTGTCAATCCACCCTTCCCGCCTTGGTATAATCCAAGCGCACATTGCGACTATCACAGCGGTACCCTGGACATCCCATCGAGAACTGTCTTGCCTTCAAAAAGCTTGTACGTAACTTAATCGATTCGGGATATTGAAGTTTGAAGAGCCGAGTGTAGCCAACAACCCGCTACCTAATCATGGGAGCAGAGGGGTAAATGTCATAGAAGAATGCTTTACAGGAGGATAAAGGATGACGTGTCAGAAATCAAGTCTCCTTTACGGTGGGTATTTCAACAGTTGTGCATGGCTCGTGTGATCAACAAAGGCATGATAATAAGGCCAAGGAATGTGGAAAGTATTGCGAATTCCATCGATCAAGGGCATGATATCCAAGAATGTGACGAGTTCAAGAAATTGGTGCAGAAGTTGATGAATGAAAAACAAATTGAATTCTTTGAGGAGCCCATGGGGAAGAGATCAGACGTACACATGACAGATAGCCCCAAAACTAGATACGGGAAGGATAGACCTTTTATCATCTCTCCCGTATCAGGAATGCAGGTGTGTCTCCTAGGAGAAACCAGCAAAATAAGTCCCAAGATCATCATTTCAGCACCATCTCCATTCCCATTCAAAGATATGCGACAAATTCCCTGGAATTATGCTGTAAATGTGACCACGCCCGAAAAATCAGAACACGAACAGTTAAAAGAGCCTACGCTGGAAGACCAACAAAGCCAGAACGATGTGAACATTGGTGAGGTAGGCCATTTCACAAGGAGCGGCCGATGTTATTCCTCCGAGGCTTTGAAAGCAGCTGAAAAAGATAGGGAAGAGTACAAAGATTAGCCCCTACGCAGATATTTGGAGAAGAACCTCCCCAAAAGATAAATGAACTGGTAACTGAGGCCCAGGCCAAAGAATTTCTAAAGTTCTTGAGACATAGTGAGTACAGCGTAGTGGAACAACTACGAAAACAACCGGCCAGGATCACAGTGCTGGAATTACTCTTGAGTTCAGAGAAGCATCGGGAGACGCTATTGAAAGTGCTGAATCAAACTTTTGTGCCCCAGGACATTTCAGAACAAACCCGGACATGATAGTGGGGAATATTATCGCTTATAATCATATCACATTCAGTGATGATGAGATCGGAGGGAGGAATGGGGTCTACCAAAGCCCTTAACATCACTACCCACTGCAAAGGGTATGTATTACCAGGAGTACTGATCGACAACGGGTCAGCATTGAATGTCTTGCCTATGGTAACCTTGCAAAAATTGCCAATAGATGGTTCGCACCTAAAGCCTTGCCACAACTCGGTAAGAGCCTTTGATGGTACGCAAAAAGGAACAATGGGGAAAATTGAGGTGCCCCTATTGATCGGACCAACCGAATATGTGATCGATTTTGTGGTGATGGATATAAAACCATCTTACAGCTGCTTGTTGGGAAGACCGTGGATCCACTCCGCAGGAGTTGTCCCATCATCATTGCATCAAAAATTAAAATTTGTAGTTGAAGGCAAATTGGTCACAGTAGAGACAGAGCATGAATTTGTTGCTTCCGTGACATCAGACACCCCCTACATTCAAAATGATGAAGATGCTGCAGAATGCTCGTTCCGATCATTAGAACTAGTAAATGCCACATTCATTTCAGAGGGAAGCCGGATCCCCTACCCCAGGTTATCTAATTGTACCAAGATGACCGTCGCAGAAACTCTGGGCCAAGGAGCCAAAATAGGAAAAGGGCTGGGGAAGAAATTACAAGGAAACCTGAGACCCAAGAATATGATAACCAAGAAGGATCGTTTCGGGCTGGGTTACCAACCAAGTGTCCAACAGAAGAAAGAGGAATATAAGAGGAAGGAGGAGCAAAGAAAAGCCAGATCTAAAGGAGAAGACATTCCGTGAAGGTCGATATTCTTTCCTTGTTTGAAAGCCACTTTCGTCTCCGGAGGGTTCTACCAGCCAGGTCAAGATATTGGAGAGGCAATGAAGAAAAATGATGAACTTAACCAGGAGGAAATACTCAGTAAATCATTTGAGGGGATGTACATCAACATGATAGCTGAAAAGGACCGAGGCAGCAAAATGTTGACCAACATCTGCCCTTGCCATCCCTGGGAAACACTCGATAACTGGAGCTGCATTGATCTACCTGTAGTTTTTAGGAATAGATCAGAGTAATGCTCCGAATCAACCTTTTGTTTTTGCCCATAAACAATGGGGATCTCTTGTATGGGGCACCTATGTTAACTTTTTGATTGAAATGAAAATATCCCCACTTTCTTAAAAATGACCAAAGTCTCATTTATTCCATTCATGCATTCTTCATATTCATTCCCTTCATGAAAAGCCGTCTCTTTCCCAATACAATTCATTCTCATTTAATGCAGGTCGCTCATGATTGACGATATGAATGATACCGGATTCAATCCTGGAGTAAATTTTGAATGCCCTGAGGTCTCAGAGGAAATTGAGGAAGGATATGATGAAATAGAAGTTGAGGTTCCGGAAGAGTTAAAGAGAATGGTGGACGACGAAGAAAGGCAGATTATGCCCCACCAAGAAGAAACATAAATTGTCAACTTGGGGATTGAAGAAGAGAGAAAAGAAATAAAAATAGGAACGACGATTTCCTCAAAAACCAAGCATGAACTGATAGCCATACTTCAGGAATTCAAGGATGTCTTCGCCTGGACTTATCAAGATATGTTGGGGTTAAATACCGACATAGTGGTGCACAAATTGCCAACAAAATCGGAGTGCAAACCAGTACAGCAAAAACTTTGGAGAATGAGGCCAGATATGTTGTTAAAGATCCGAGAAGAAGTGAAAAAGCAATTTGATGCTGGATTCTTGGAGGTAGCCAAATACCCCGAATGGGTTGCAAACATTGTACCAGTACCAAAGAAAGACGAGAAAGTTCGTATGTGTGTAGATTATAGGGATCTGAATCGAGCTAGCCCTAAAGACAACTTCCCTCTGCCACATATTGACACGCTGGTTGACAACACCGCAGGACATTCATGGTTTTCCTTCATGGACGGCTTCTCAGGGTACAACCAGATAAAGATGGATCCTAACGACATGGAGAAAACCACATTCATAACCATGTGGGGTACTTTTTGTTATCAAGTGATGCCGTTTGGACTAAAGAACGCAGGGGCAACATACCAAAGAGCAATGGTGACTCTTTTCCATGACATGATGCACAAAGAAATAGAAGTATACGTGGATGATATGATTGCCAAATCCCGAACAAAGGAAGAGCACCTACAGAACTTGAGAAAACTATTCCAAAGACTACGGAAGTACCAACTGAGGCTCAATCCTGCCAAGTGTACCTTCGCCGTTACTTCTGGAAAACTCTTAGGGTTCGTAGTAAGCAGAAGAGGGAATGAGATTGATCCGGATAAAGTGAAAGCCATCCAAGACCTTTCACTACCCCGCACGCAGAAGGAAGTCCGCGGTTTCCTGGGGAGGCTGAATTATATCTCTCATTTCATTTCCCAATTAACCAACCAATGCGACCCGGTCTTCAGACTTCTTAGAAAAAATAATCCTGGCTTATGGGATGAAGAATGTCAAAAAGCCCTAGAAAAGATCAAAAAGTACCTGACAAATGCTCCAATTTTAGTCGCACCAGTACCTGGTCGACCACTAATTCTCTACTTAACAGTCTTCGAGAATTCAATGGGATGCGTACTGGGGCAACACGATGAGTCAAGAAAAAAGGAGCAAGCCATCTATTACCTAAGCAAGAAATTCAATGATTGCGAAACACGGTACCCGCTAGTGCAAAAGCTGTGTTGTGCTCTAGTTTGGGATACCAAGCGGCTCAGACAGTACATGTTGTACCATACTACCTGGTTGATATCCAAGCTAGACCCATTAAAGTTCTTAATGGAAGCGCCAGCACTAACGGGAAGGATGGCTCGATGGCAGATGCTCTTATCCGAATTCGACATCGTATATGTTAATCAGAAAGCTGTAAAGGGAAGTGCCGTAGCAGATTTCCTGGCTAGTCGTGCTTCGGATGAATATGAGGCATTGAACTTTAGTTTCCCAGACGAAGACTTGATGTGCATTACCACTGAAGAAATGGTTTCAGATGATAAGTCATGGAAACTTTACTTCGATGAAGCCTCCAACGCCCTCGGACATGGGATAGGGGCAGTGCTAATTTCACCTGAGGACGTCTATTATCCTTTCACCAGCAGATTGGAATTCTTCTGCACAAACAATATAGCTGAATACGAAGCTTGCATCATGGGACTAAACTCAGCCATCGAGAGAAAGGTTAAGGAACTTCGAGTGTTCGGAGATTCGTCCTTAGTCATTTACCAATTGCGCGGGGAGTGGGAAACCAGAGAACCGAAGTTGGTCAAATATCACGAATTGATCCAAGAGCTCGTCAAAGAGTTCGAAAAGGTCAGCTTCAATTACCTGCCCCGAGAAGAAAATCAGATGGCAGATGCATTGGCAACCTTGGCATCCATGTTTAAAACAAACACCGGGGCAGAAATGAAGCCCATTGAGATGCAGACGTTTGAAAAGCCTGCTCATTGTTGTAATATACAGGAAGAGATTGACGGAAATCCATGGTACTATGACATCCTGCAATATGTCAAGCTTCAAAAGTATCCAGAAGGGGCAAACGACAATGACAGAAAAACGCTCAGAAAAATGGCAACAAAATATGTCCTAGATGGGGAAATCCTATATAGGAGAAGTCATGATCAAACATTGCTGAGATGTGTGGATGCCCGGAGGCGAAGGAAATCTTAGCTGAAGTACATGACGGGATCTCGTGGAACGACGCCAACGGGCTGTCTATAGCCCGGAAAATTATGAGATACGATTATTTTCGTTGACCATGGAGGGAGATTGCATCGATTACGCCAGAAATGCCACAAATGCCAAATTTACGCCGACAAGATTCATGCACCCCATCGCTTTTTACACACCATGAATTCTCCGTGGCCTTTCGCAAGAGATGGGGCATGGACGTCATCGGGCAGATCCATCCGAAAGCCTCCAATGGGCACCGTTTCATTTTGGTCGCCATAGACTACTTCACTAAATGGGTAGAGGCAGCGTCTTACGCCAATATCACCAGGACTACAGTTTGTAAGTTCTTAAAGAAAGAAATTATTTGTCGATACGGATTGCCAGAGAGGATCATCACCGACAACGCTTCCAATCTGAACAACAAAATGATGAAGGACGTGTGCACTCAATTCAAGATAACACACCATAATTCCACAGTCTATCGTCCTAAAATGAATGGAGAAGTGGAAGCAAAGCAAACAAGAATATAAAGAAGATCATACCAAGACTACGGATACCTACAAGGATTGGCATGAGAAGTTGCCTTTTGCCCTTTTCGCCTATAGGACGCCCATTCGCACATCAACAGGGGCAACACCCTACTCCTTGGTGTATGGTACCGAAGCAAAGACTCCCAATTGAGGTAGAAATTCCGTCCCTCCGGTCTTAAACGAAGTAAAACCGAAGAAAGCTGAATGGATGCAGGCCGACTCGACCAACTAAATCTCATTGACGAAAAAGACTAAAGGCCATTTGTCATGGTCGATGTACCAAAAGCGGATGGTGCAGCAGCTTACAACAAAAAGGTGCGCCAAGAGAATTCAAAGAAGGGGATCTGGTACTCAAGAGAATCCTCCCTATCCAGAAAGATTCTCGAGGAAAATGGATGCCCAACTGGGAAGGACCGTACGTTGTAAAAAAGGCCTTCTCAGGAGGAGCCCTAATCCTAACAGAAATGGACGGGGACGAGCTGAAAAATCCTGTAAATTCTGATGCCATCAAGAAATACTATCTCTAAAAAAAAAAAATTGGAGAGCTCAGGACGAAAACCCAAATCGGGCGTCTTGAAGCAAAGGAAGGACTTGAGTTGAAAACCCGCAAAGGGCGGTCGGGTAAGTTGAAAAGTTGAATATCCAAGAGAAGGGTATCTTCATGAACAT
>JAGYYJ010002562.1:0-62026 GCA_019671005.1 Hibiscus mutabilis
AAGTGAGGTCATCCATAAAATTGCTGCAGTTTTAGGTTCCAGTACGGGACCATCAATATGATTTCTTAACATGCACCCTATTGAATCTTCTTGAGGTTGTTCAGGGCTACTATGGTTGTATTCTGTGCTAGACTGGTTATTTCTTGTCATGAAAGTAACGTTTATTTTCTGGTACTTTACTGCAGGTCCAACTGCAGCTACCTCAATATCCCAGTAACCCTTTTTGTGTCCCTCCTTACATGAGTCATTCGGGTATTACAAAACAGCAGCAACAGCAGCGACTTTGGGCAGCTCACCTAGCAACTCCGTATAAGCCTGGTGGAACCTCCACGGCATTGACCCAATTTCCAAGCTGGCAAAATGGAAAGCCCGACTCCTCTACATCGATTCCTCGTACTCAAAATGTCATTCCTCTTTTTTCCAGTCTAGATGCTGTTGGTCCAAAGTATAATACAATCCCACGACATCAGCTGCCAAGAATTGCCATTTCTTCGTCTTTGCCGCCAGCCAAAGAAAAAAGGCCAGTCATCCATCTTCCGTCCATATACGAAGAAAGCAACGGTAGATTATGTGCCGGTGGAATGCCTTTGCAGTTACTCTGTGATGAGCGCCTCTAAAGTTTGAATTAGGTCCCTTCCACTTACGATGCACAGTAAACATTATTTATTCTTCCAACTGCACATCATAGCCAGTGATCATCGTTGGCACAATCAACAGTGAGGTTTATCTAATTGACCTACAGATTCGGAGCATGAAATATAATGAGACCCTGTAATATATAGCAAGTTATTTTAATGCCCATTGCTTCATGATCACCCGCTTACATTGAAAGAAATGAAAATGTCTAATTGTGTATGTTTTTAGGCTAAACCTTGTTTTCTCTTTTCCTGTTCCATCCCAAAATTGAGTAATTTGCTTCTTTTTTCAATTTTGTATGGCTTCTCAAATCGATGCATTGTCACTCTGCTTATGTTTTCGGTTTAGCATGCAAATCACTTTCCTCCAATCAAAACTTACCCAATGGAAAACAAAGAAAACCTTAATCTAATTTAAACAAAGTACCATTGCAAGGACTACATTGGGGAAATGAATAAAAGGTAGCTCGAAAATTAACCAATAAAACTTCTCCAATTTAAACAAAGTATCATTACAAGGACTATATCGGGGAAAGGGGAAAGGATTAAAGAGAAACTCAGTATTTCAGTTTTTCAATAATACAATAAAGATTTAGCTGTGCAAAACAGGTAAAAAAAGGAGAAACATTTGACACAAATTGCATCATCTGACTTTTATGCAGAATCATCTTTAATCTAGTTTCTCCAGTTCCCCCATTCTCTCTATTATAGCCTGCAATATGCAACAAGACTGACCTCAGTGCTTGTTTCCAAGCCATCAAATATTTGCATTGCCTCTTTATAACAAGAAATGATAATATTTTTCAAAAGGTGCGATGGAAAAGGCCAATTTGGAAATGACATGCAGAAACCACCAATAATATGAGATAATATTTTATACCAAAAGAAGAAACATAACAGTGTCATTGCCAAAACTAATAATTCCAAAGTTAAAAAAGATAAATGGGAAGAGAAGAAAATTGCAACGTTAATAAAAGGCCAACAACATGAAATAATAATTAAAATTCTATAGAAAAAGAAGGGGGGAGGGAGCAAACCTTTTTGCTTGTTTCTTGAAGCTCTCCAGCAAGAATGAATTCATCGAGTATCAGATAAACCTTCATGAATTTCAAAGGAAAACTGTAAAGTGAATTCAGAGGAATATGACAATCAACTGCAATACACGATTAAACTAATGAGTGGAACATATAATCAAATTCATATTAAGTTAGCACATGGATTATTCCAAAAAAATGAACTAATCAATGCCAGACAAGACATTAGAACTAACTTTCACAAGTTGGATAAAGATTGCAAAAAGTATTTAAAAAGGCAGATAAGCAAAGAGTTGAGACTTGAGATCACAAACTCATGAATTCAGTTGGAGATAAAGCAAAATGAGGGTTGGGGGGGCGTTTTGGTTATTGGAACTCGCAGTTCCATGTGAATAAGATAGAAAACATGAATCCAGCAAGTGATGTTCATGCAAAAGTTGATGATAACATACCTTGTGGAAATTAAAAACTAAGTCGAGCTCACAAACATTGCTGAAAAAATGGTCCAATATCTCCACAAATAAATGGATAGACTCCAAATATGCCAACTCGTTATCTGTTATGTCAACACACAATGAGAAAAACAATCCAGCATACCGCCTGTAGATTATCTTGTGCGTACGGAACTGCAAAAAGAATTCATAAAAGCAATCAAACATTCAGCAATTGCTTGCCTAAAGTCTAAGCCTTGCCCCACTTTTGTATTTCTTCAATTTTCTAGTTAATTTCTTCTGGGGCTTCTTCTCTAAAACCATGATTTAAAAGGTAATTTTTCATTAGCTTACTAAAAAAATCCAATGGTGAAAAAATGAAGTATTAGGAATTCACCACAAACAATAGTAATAAACAGATTTAAAACTAAGAATAAGAGATTTTACCAACCTCCACGAAATTAGTAAATTTAGGGTCCCTGTTAACCACCAATCTATGAACCTGTAAACGTATAATCAAAATATTCAACAACTCTAGATGAGAAATTCGCCCAAATTCCAAAACCGCAGGTGGTGAAAATAAGGGATTTCCAAATAATCAATAAAATGAAAATCGCAATACCTCGTATTCGACTTTGTGCTTCTCGGAATCCTCGAGAGGAACATAGTATTTGGCCAGACGAGTCTTGCCTTGCCTGTTTTGCAACAAAATAAATCGGATCTGCCATGGTCATGGCAGAAACACTATGAAGCTTAGATCAAAGAGTTTCCAGATTGTTCCATCAGGTAACCAAATATCGAATTGGGAAAGAGGGAAACTAACAGATAAAGTCCATACCATTGTCGTAGCCAAGAGATTCTGAGGAGTTGATAGGCAGAGATCGAAAATCTAGAGCTCCAAAATGGTACAAAAAATGTTATATTTTCAAGTTTTTTTCTCGGTTCTCGGTTGGTCGATCGCAAAAGGTTCGAAAGTTTTTACAAGTTGCCGAGAAAACCTAAGTTGTGGTCACGCAGACGTAGATTAGTATGTTGCCTTTTGATTAGGCCGTTCTTAGCCGTTGATATGTTTTAGTTTCCAGCTACTAGCTTAAAGCTCAAGTTTGACAACAAAATTGGTGGCTAGCCTAGCACAGTGGAAAATTTGAGATGGGAACAAGCACATTCTCAGCCATTGGATTTCAGAAAAAGTAAAAGTCAACAAAAGAAACAAAGCACAACCATTGATGATGCCAGATTAGCGCAAAACGAGTGACCTGAGATTGAAAAGAACCGGATATTATTAATATATTAAATGAAAACAAATAAAAATTATTACTAATATTGAATTAACTTATAAAAATTAGAAATAAACAAAGATTGATTTCAGATTAAATAAAAAAGTTTAAGAATTAAATTAAATATAAATAAATTTTAAAAAATTTAACATGTTATTTATTTTTTATTAAAATTATTTATATTTTTTTGAACGAGCGTGTCACATCACATGTGTCTCTGTAATTAACCATGACATTTTTTAATGACTTTAAAAGAATATTATATTTCAAAAAATTTTAAAAATAACTTAATAAATACATATAGTTTAAAAACAAATTGTAGTATGAAAACTTATCGAACTTGTAGGCGACATGCTTATGTTAGTCGGGGGATAAACACTAGAGTCATTCAATTATAAGCTACATGGCCAACAAAAAAATATAGGCTACCGCATGTGTAGGTTTTGCAATTGTAGCTCTCATGTTTAGAAGGTAATAATCACGATTTATCGAAGTAGACAATAATAATAATGATTTATAATATAACAAAAAATATATTTAATAGATACTTATTCTTTTAACATCAAATAATTTAATTTCTTTTAATATTTGAAATTAGTCCCGTCTCTATATTCATTGATGATTAAAATGTCCGTAAAGCTATGAGATTTTTAATCCAAATCCAAGCGAATGATTGTGGTCCTAACAAAGTTAAACTCATAGTTTAGGTACTCTATACAATACATGAACCGGGCACAAAAATCCACGAAAGAGCGAGACATGATGCGATTGAGATGAGTTGAAACGACATCAGTAGGAGTGGAATCTTTGGGTTGAAGACTATCATGATTGTGCCTCACATTTAAATCTTAAACTAAGAAGTGAAACAATCATGGGTTTACCAAGCAACTTTCGATTCACCCAGAGTGTCTCCTTTTGCCTACCTTCCTACGTTGAGAAGAGACTTTTCAATTTCTCATATGTTTAAAATTTTGTATATTTTATATTGATGATTTATTCCTTTGTTCAAAGATGATTTAATTTTTGCACATCTATAATTTTTAAATTTTTATATACTTTTATTAAGTATGAATTTTTTTCTGAACATAAAATTTTGTGTTTGTTCCTGCATTTTACATTATATATACAAATAATTATGTTTATTCAGTACAAAAAAAATGAATGAGTTTTTTTTACAAATGTGATTAATTAAATCAAAATCAAAAGTTTTGTACAATTAAGCTAAAATCAACCTCCACGTGTATAATTACACAAAACCAAAACTCATATATTACATTGTACATTCGGTAAAAGTCGGTATGTAAAAGGAAAATAATTTAATTGCAAGCTAATTGGACCTCTAATGAGCCGAGCTTATTTGGGTCGTTGCCTTTGAAGGATCTGGACTCATATATATATATAAACTTTCAAGTTTGATCCCTCAGTCGTATTTCCCAAATCCTTGTGTAGTTGGATGGTCAACGTCCCACACTTTCCTTTGGCATTTATTCCAAGATAATCCCAAGTGAGTTGGTCTTAATGATTCTACTCCAATCCCCTTCCATCTCATATGCCTTTCAACATCCTATTTTCAAGTACAACAAACAAACAAACAAACAAACAGTTTTCCCACTCATTGTATTTGGGATCAGTATATTAGAAGTTTAGAACAACCAATTTATCAAATCAATTGTTAATAAAACCAAATATGAAAATATCGATTCATTCAAGGTTGTAATTTTTTTTTGTTTATTGAACCCATCTCAAAATTGTATTTGTTTTAGATTTAGTTAATTTATTTGGGTTTATTTTCTGTTGATTCAGTTAATTTGTTTTTTGATAATTGGAAAAAATTACATAAATTGTTAATTAAACAAAACAAGTAATTATAAACATTGTCAAGGTTAGTTCAGTTTTTTTAACATTATAAATATTGAACCCATCTCAAAAAAATCCGAATCGATTATTTTGATTTAATTATTTGATTTCACATTTATATTTCTATGGATGCATGAATTAGTTTTGTTTTTTTTTAAGAATCAAAGTTAAAATAGATTACATTATAATTGTATTTATACCATTTAAACTAGACCAAGCTGATCTGAACATAACAATTATTGCGCAAAATATTTAGAATCAGATTTTGAGGCCTAAAAATCTAAACTCTAAAAAACCTATCGGTAAGTTATAAACACCATTTAAAAAAATCCATCCGCAAAGCAAATTAAACTTTTAAACCCTAAACCCAAAAGATAAATTTAAATTTTGTCCTTTAAAAATATCAATATGATTTAAATTTTGGTTTCAAATGTATTAATGTGAAACTTTATTTTTGATTTAAATTCGATTATACACATAAGTTTTTTTTTAATTCAATTTATACATTTCGAGAAATAAATGCATCATTTTATTTTATATTGGATAAATATAATTATTTATACATGTAATACAACAAACAAATGTTACGAATGACAATGATAAAATTAAATCAAATTATAATTTATTGTACATAATTGCAAAAACAAAATTATTATATTGTATTGTACATTTACCAAAGTTCATATATAATTTTGATCTTTATCACGAAAAAAAAAAAAACATAACAACCAATGAAAAGTTAACAAAGACTGAAGACTTAAATTCTTGAGCACCTACATTTGAGTCCCAACATTATGGTTAAGTTTGCTGTCAATATTTAGTTGTAATATCTATAAATTCTAGATATTATTGAATTTTTTTCATACCTTTTTTTTAAATCTAAATCTATGTTATTTGTTGATCTATTTTGTTGCAATTATCTAATTTTTTGTTAGCAATCTTTACAATGATTAATTTTAATTGTAATTTTTTTATGAATCTAATAATAAATTTTTTCTCTTTTAGATAAAAAAATTTTAAAATAATTTCAATGTTAATTTTAATGTTAATTTAATTTGCCTCGTGTGGTTTTAGATGTTCTTTAATTAGATTGTTGGGTAAAATATGGTATGGGCGTGATTTAGGAATTATATATGGTACCACTTAGCCACTATAAAAGCACAAAGGTGTAGGTGACAGATGAAAGGTGGCATTAAGATGACAATTCGAACTTCTCACCCTTTCGAAAGAAAAGTAAATGAAGAAGCATTCGTTGCTAATTGCTGTGTATTTTTGTTACACATAATATCTGTCTGTCTGTCTTCATACAACGAGCAATCAATGGTTTCAGCGTCTTTAATTTAAATATTTAGCCAACAAAATAAAAGTTTTAGATTTATCAGCCATGCTTGCAGTCAAGCTAGTCTAGCAAACATTAAAATCCAATTTATTTTCAACAAAAGAAGAGAAACAGAGGCTTTGATCTTATGTTCCACGACGTAAGATCTAAACATTTGTACACGGTTAAAGTTGATCGGTTGATTTTGATAATTATGAGAAAATGATGTTGTACTTGATAACTGACTTCAACTGAGTGAAGATTCTAGCGCTTTGTAAATGACTACGAAACAATGAAGGATAGCCCTTGGATTGAAGACAACCAACTCTTCCAGGTTGGAGTAGACGCCGGCGTACGCTGCCAGGGAATCGTACGAGCCGGTCGAAGCCAAAAAGCTGTTGCTATTATCCTCCTCCAATGACGGCGCATCATCCGCCACTCGCTTCACCCTTCCTGCAATCACACGGCAAACAAGCATGGCCCTCCGCCCGTCCGTACATTTAAGTGAGTCGTGGGCCCTGCCGCTGCTAGCCGTAGTGCAGACTCCTTTGGTTTTGCGGCAGCGACGCGGCACCACCACCTTTATTTTGGAACCCTTGTTTGATTATGGTGCAGACTCCGCAACCCGGGATCGAACCGCACAAGCTGGAGGAGCCACGCGCTCCGAGGGAGCACGACAATGTGGTGCAGTGGAACCGGAGGAGTTCGTTGCCGTCGGCTGCACACCGGTGGTTCTTCCTGGTGCTGTTAAGAGCACGCGTTTTCACTGCGTCGCGGCAGTCCTCGAACCGTTGGATGGTGCGTTGGGTGTTGTGGACTTTCAGTATCCGTTCGATCTTACAGATCGGATTATCCTTCTTAAGCCAGCTCGATTTGAAGATAATTTCCACGATGTTCCGGCCCGAATCGTCTGGACCCAACTCCGAAACTACAACACCAAAAGAATCAAGTCAAATTAAAAAATAATCTCCCCTACTATTCAATATATTCTTTTTATATTTTAAAATTATCTCATTTAAAATATTTTATTAAAAAAATTGATAATTTTTAAATAGTATATTTTTTTATACTATTTTTTAATTTTTTAATAAAACAAAAATTAACTTTTTAAAGATAAAGTTGTTGTTTCAATTATTTTATATCATTTTTCTTACACAAATTTTTTTTTTTAAAATTACGTAAAAAAATCAACAATGAATAATTTTTGTGGGAAGGAGGGAATAATTTTATTTTTGCATTAATGGGAGTATTAATTCGACTTGTAGTTGCCGGTGGGGTCATGGTCCTCACAAACCGTGCAAATTTATCGTTACAGGTGGGATAATATTGAACCAATGAAAAGGTACCACATTTACAATATTTATCAAATGTGACAACTGTGATATTTAACGTCAACCGGTAAATAAGGAAAAATTATTAGATGGGTCTGGCTCATCACGTCATCTATGGTCCTATATAATAATAATTTTTTATTTTATTTTTTTAAGGTAAATCTTCACCTCTTTCTTACATGTCATTAAATGAATAAATTTCATTGGATGAAAACATAGATGGCGTGGTAAGTTGGACCATATAATAATTTTTCCTAAATGGGTGGGGAGAGATTTTGGTGCAATCAATAAGTGTTAAAGCAGCACAAAATGGGTGATTTTTCAAATTTTTTGCATAGTGAAAATAAAAGTGGTAAAAGAATTTTGACTGTTTTAAGTGGTCGTTAATGTCAATGATATAGACATCTAGTGCTTGAACTTTGTTGTTTGTTCGGATAAAGGGGAAAATTTGACACTCTTTCTTAGAACAAAAACAAATTTACAATACTGGAATTTACTTTTGAGTAGTAAATTTGTTGTAAAATAATTCAGGAAATTACTGTACCTGCATGGCGAACAGCTTGATGAAGCTCCAAGCTTTCAATCTTTGGGAAGACCTCTCCGCACTGTGAGCAGGCACAGATTGTTGATCTTGAGGACGGATACCTGATAATTCATATTTTCTTAAAACTGTTTTTTTTCTTTCCGGTAAACGAAGCAAATTCTAATTTTGGAAAATGAGGAGAAAAATCACGTTATACTAAATCTATACCTGCTGGGGTCAACGATCATATGACACTCATAACATCCAGAAAGCTTTCTGAATTGCATAGCTCTGGATGAAGATGACGTGTAAGTCGTGCTGCTATTATTGGATCTTGTTGACCCTGTCAACGACCGGGTTGACGAGCTATTTGCAGCTTTGCGTCTCGGCAACCCAGTTTCTTGACCCGCCGTGCTACTCTCAGGCGAGTTATCAGCTCTGTGAACAACTCTCCTCGAGTTGCCATAAACAACGTCCTTGAAGCTACAGATGGACTTGCAGGAAGAACCCAGCTTTGAGTACCCATGATGAGTATTATTCTTGGAAGGGTCATGAACTTTCGACCCTTCCATCTGTTTGCAACTGAGCAAATTCTTGATTTTGTCCCAGGAAGACGGTTGCTTTTGTTTTTGCATCTGGTTTTTTCTACGCTTGGACGGTGGTTTCACTGCCATGGGTTCCGCCGCCGTCTCCGGTAAGAAAGTGAGGAGAGCCATAAAAATAAGAAGAAAGCAATAGGGGACAGAAAATGATAAAAAGGAAAAGTAGTCGCAGAGATTAGCTCTAGAAGAGCTTTTGAAAAAGAACTTGGAGAATAGAGTTGTATATATATTTGTGGGTAAAAGGAGAGGGATCCGAGACGGGTAACAAGGACTGAGGACCGAGAAGGCACAGCGTGGATGGTGGGAGTGGGGTCGCTGTTTATTTATTGCATTTAGGTTTCTTCACTTTATGATTTAACTCGTTCCTACTTTCCTACAAATGCATACCTCTTGGACCACTTGAGAAATTTTATCGTTAAAATTAAGAATTTGTATTTGTAGTTATTTACACTTAAATGGTGATAATAAGAGAGAAAATAAAGATGAATTATGAGTTTATTTAGTGTCGGATAAAACAATGTAGAAATGGGGTTCAGATATTCTAAAAATTTTGCAAAAGAAAAAGTGCATTAAGGAGAACATGGTACAAGACACACAAAGAATTGAAAACTCACTGTGGCATTTTGCATCTTCCCGATGTCTCTGTCTCTGTCTCTGTCTGAACTACTATCTGTTTGCGGAGCACAAAAACAAATCAAAACCTGATCTGTATAAAGTTCACCCAATAAGACTCCAATCTATTTCTATCTATCCCATTTTCAACGAATCCAACATGGATGGGCTAGGTTATACAACTTGACCCTCTATCGATGACAAGCTAGCCTCAAGGGTCAACTCATATGGTTTACAACCTGACTCTAGAGCTCACAAATTGATGGACCCGCCAAGAATGTTTGTAATTGTTGAACTGATGAGTTTTGGTGTAATAAGGTTTTCTTTTGGCAGTGAAAATACTCTATATAAAGTACATATATAACATTTAAGTTCTAGTTCAATATTCTTTTATTTTGTGACCATAAATTACTTACCAAACATGAGAATAGAACAGAATCTTAATTATTTTATTGGATAGCAATGAGAAGCTTACATGTAACATGTTATGTTTTGTCTGTTGTATCTTGAAAATTGATAAAGTCTCAAAATTTTGTAAAAAAAAAGAAACATTCAATTTAAAATTACATGTACAATCTACAGGGTTTTTTATGTCTGAGATGCAGAAGCTATAATAATGGCAGAGGATCAGTAAATCTAGCATATAAAACCCCATGTGCAATTTGGGGGTGGGGTTTACTTGGCTTATATGAGTTGACATTGTTCACCTCTCACATTAGGAGATAGAAAAAACAAAGACTAAGTTTACAAGGTTTGCGGTTGTCTCGATGTTCTATGGAGACATCCTCCCACTACTGTTTTACATATAGTTGAAGAAGCTGACGTAACACCTGATCTCACTTGTTTCTTCCGTAAGGGAATTGGTATAGTGCAAAATTTGCTTGGTATTTAACCCAATCCAAAACGATGTCACAAACAAAAAAAAAACAGGGCTCATGATATGGACTCTGTTGTCCTTTAGGACATCCCTTTGTTATGGTTTGGGCTTAGCCCAACGATTCAGATCCAAAATAAAAGCTGTTTTATTTTAAACTTTTTCTTAAACCCTAGGCGTTAAGGTTTTATTCCTTTTGAACGTTCAATGTTGGAGTGCCAACTATTTAGACAGTTAGATTCTGTTCCTGCAAAACCTAAATCTTTTTAGTGAACTGAAGTTTTTCTTCAGATTCTTGTTTGTAAATTTGATTATTTTAAAAAGTCGGCATAATAAGAGCAAATCTTTGTTTAATAAAGGATTTAACATGTCTGGAAGTAAACCTGAATCGGTTTCTGTTCCAAATCCTAGAGTAACCTGGGAAGGTTGCAGCGTATTGCTCGACATCAACGACGGCGACCGCCTTGTTTTTGCTCGTCTATCTGCCGGCTCGTAAGCTCTATTTTTTTTTTTCTCAAAACAGTTCGTTTTACTGATGATAAAGTTTTAAATTTGCGTTGTTTAATCGATTAATGTTACTGTTCCAGGACCTTGAAAATTGGGAATAAGACTTGCTCTTTGCAACCATTGATTGGATGTCCCTTTGGGTCTCTGTTTCAAGTTGAAAGCGGGAAGGAAAAACCTTACCTTTCCCGCTTTGTTCCGCCTACTGAAGGTTTATTTTCTTTTTTCCTTTCCTAAAAACTTGATTTTGCGGCTTAATTGATTTCAAAGTCATTCTTGATGATACTCATCTGACGCTTTTATTTGCAGAGAATAATGTTCAAGATGAAGGAGGTTGTCAATTACAAGAAGAATCCCGTGACAACCGAGCACTAATTGATAATAATCAAGCCCAGAGCCTCACCGGTGACGATATAGATGCAATGCGGAGGTTAAAAACTTCGTGTTTTTGTGGTAATTTATAAGCCTTTTGTGTGTACACGGATTTTCACTAGTTGCTTCTTTCTCTTGTGTTGCAGACAGGGGGCAACGGGGAATCAAATTGTTGAGGCTCTTGTTGCCAACAGTGCAACTTTTGAAAAGAAAACACAGTTCTCACAGGTTAGTTTATTTTGTACTCGAAGGGTGACATTTATTATTGGTTATCAATCTCAAATATAAGCCGGTTTGTAAACTACTAACAGAGCATGCGAAAAAGAATGAAACGAACATATAAGTGTTTTTGTGTTTCATCTTTAGGAAAAATATAGGCTTAAGAAGCAAAAGAAATATGCACCCAGAGTACTTCTTAGACGACCCTTTTCTAGAAGGTATCTATATGATTCTCTACTCGAGCTGTTTCGTGGATTGTGTTTTTTAAATGGTTTATGTATCTCTCTCCTTGCTGACTTGCATTTTGCGACTATTGTATCAGTATATGTGAGGCATACTTCAAGAAGTACCCAGCTCGAATTGGGTAATCATCATATTGTGTTCACTATGTTTTTGATAATTTACGATTATATCAATCGAAATTAATTTGTTTTTCCTTTCTTATGATTCAGATTTTTGCGAGTGGATGCTTTATCTCTGTTGCTTTCAATGGCTAACGTTACTGCAAACTCAGATGTCCTTGTAGTGGATATGGTTGGTGGAATTGTTACTGGTGCGGTGGCTGAGCGTTTAGGAGGTATGGAACAAGTTTTATTTCCTAGAGGCATTCCATATTGTTTGTAAAACAACATGACCAATAATGAATAAGGCTGATGTGACATTGTAATAAGATATAGAGGCATTTTAGGTGCCTTTTGTGTTATTTTTTGAGTTCAATTTTTTAAACCTTTTTGTTTTCAATTACCAATAACCGATACGGTATGTGAAATGCATTATTAAGGCTTATCATACTAGAAGTTCCGTTGTTGGTCACAGGTACTGGTAGTGTGTGCAGTACTTATCTCGGAGGGACACCATATCCTATAGAGATAATAAGGATGTTCAACTTCAGTAATGAAATTTGCAAGAGGTACGCTGCCAACTTTTGAGTTTGCTCCGGACTAGCCACTCTTTTTGTCCTCTAACATTCACATGTGCAGAATTCAGATATGAATGCAGAATTTTGTTATTCAAAATATTTTTTTCTGCCATTTTTTTCAGGATTTTGCGGTGTTCCTTCAATAACCTTTGTTCAGTCCAAAATGAAATGGGTGAACAAGTCAACCAACATGAAGATGTCTGTACAATGGGGAGCCAATCTAATGTTAGTCATGCTCCCTTGTGATTAAGTTTGTTCTTTATCTGAATCCCCTTTGATGTATTGTGATACTTTATTTAGGAAAAAGCATCCTTGTCAGTTAGCACAGAAGATGTTCACCTTTCATCCAAAAATGGGGATATGGATCTTGTTCCTGAGAATGAACTCTCTACCTCAAGCAAAACTTGCAAAGCCCCCAAAGCTGGAGAAAAAGCACCACAAGAAGCCATTCAGTCATGGAAAGAGAATGGTTTCTCTAGGTATCTACAATTACAGAAGTAAACAGTTGGTTTCTTTACATTGGAATCTTATAGCCATAATTCTCAACTTCAATGTCTTTGTGTAGCCTAATTATTGCTGCACCGGAGCAGGACGCTTGGAGCTTGGTTAAGGATTTGCTGCCCCTTCTAACATACTCAGCTCCCTTTGCAATTTATCACCAGTATATTCAGGTCATTGTCTTTGCTTTTATCCCTCATTAGTGTTCTAAATATTGAAAGGAACCAAGATTAGACTTCTATTTGTCTTATAAAACTGATAGTTATAATATTTCTGTTGCAAAGAGTGTGGAACCAGTCATTCCCTAGAAAATTAACTTGATCAAACTGTTATGTCTAAATACAGCCTCTTGCAACATGCATGCACAATCTGCAACTTGAGAAAATGGCGATCGGGTTACAAATTTCAGAACCTTGGTTACGGGAATATCAGGTCTTGTTCTTTTCCTTGTCATGAACATTTTAAACTATATAATTCTTTGTTTGTAGGAATGCCATGATTATTATTATGCAGGTACTTCCATCAAGAACCCATCCCTGCATGCAGATGAGCGGAACTGGCGGCTACATCCTAAGTGGTACTCGGCTGTGTACTAATACAAGTCAACCCTAGTTCCTAAATTTTAATAAAGGCAAAAGATTGTGTATTAGTAATTCAGTATCGTTGCTTATTTTCAAGCCTAAAACCAATTCTACTTTTTTCTCTCCCTTTATTGTTTCGAAAAATACCAATTTGTTATTTTTCTTCTTTATTTGTGGTAAATGTTAGAAATGTAAACTATTTATCAAAGTGGAATTCTATTTTAGCTAATTTTATCAGAAAAATCTAATAAGACAAAACTCGGTTAAGGAAAAAATTTATGATCTGCATTTGTTTTTCTCGTGACAACATTATATATGATCTGAGAATCTTTACAATCTAATCTTTAATATATCTTTAAATGTTGAGGTAGACAATCCACTATATAATTGATCTATCAAATTATCACTTGAATAAATCTGTTGAATATTTATATTATCGTTCTTATTAAATTGCAGAGAATTTTTTTAAAATGATTATTTATTCAGTCTCATCTAATATATTATTTTTTCAGTTTATCTGTACATGCAACATTATCTCCATACATCGTTGTTGATAAAGATATAAAGGTAGATGATCTTTTAGCATTTGAAAATGATATTTATGTACCGAATAAGAAATAATACTCTCAGAGCAAAACAAATTTTACCCATTTCTCGGAGACAAACTTATTTTCATTTACATCTAATAATTTTACAGCTATTAGGTTTATTAGATGTATTTTATTCGTATTGAATCTTTTTTAAAATTAGTTTAGAGGCTAAAATTTATATTTTAAATTTACAAATTAAGATAAAAATGCTTTCTTGAAAATATTATGTAAAATTATAATTCTCACGAGTCTTAAAGACCCAAAACCCAAATTAAATTTTAATGGACATTCATAACTGTTTACAACAATTTTTTTATTCTTTGTTTTTGTTAGAGTAACAAAAATACCATCAAATAAAATCGTGGAGTAATAACAAACTAAATATGGGAGGAGCTAACACCAGAACCAATAATCTTACTCTATACATCCAATCCTACTTTCATTGCACAACGATCAATGAAATCTATGATGATTGTCCAATGGAACCTACAAAATACATAAAGATTACGAAGGAAGGGAATTCTAGGTTGAGACACCTTTAGAGTGTAATTAAAATAAGGAGAATTTACACAAATTTTTATAATTTATATAAATTTTTATGCAAATGATAAAAATTTAAGTTATAATGTAAGAATTTGTGTAATTACATAAATTTTTACTTAAGGTAAAATTTATACGAATTCTTATCAAGTTGATAAGAATTTGTAGTTACACAAATTCTTACTTAATTAATAAAAATTTCGGTTATACCTAAATTACTACTCAATCATACATAAATTATTACAAAAATAGTAAGAATTTATGTAATGTCACATTTTAGCCTCATCCTAAAATTTCGCACGAACTGTTTTAATGGCCATTTGACAAGTCAGAAAGACACATGAAACATTGATTTTAACTTTAAACAGTCTTCCTTTTTTCCGAGAAATTATATTATGGGTTATTCCCGCCACGCCATCCATGAGACCAACTAATAAAAACCACACATCTCATTATTTTTTCTATGTCATATTTTTACCAAGTGAATCTTCACTTAAACATTTTATTTTCTGATTTAGAAAATAACAAATCACATTTTATTTTCTGATTTAGAAAACTCATTGTTTGTGAGAATAACAAATCACATTTCCATTTAGAAAGCACTTTTATATTTTCTGATTCTTTAAACATTTTATTTTTATGGGGTAGTTTTTGTTCTCCCATATGCATATACACACATTGTTGAATGGACATATGTATATATCATTTCTATACCAGGTCCTCGAATTTTGAATGCAACAGTACATTTGCTTCAGACCCAAAGATCAACTCTAAGTTGCATATATTTATAAGAGATTGAATGTTGTGGGGATATTGTAAATGTGAGTATCTGCTAGTGTACTTAGGCCAACAGAGGAACAAAGCGAGTGCTTAGACAATGGGCAGCTCCCATTTTAAGAATTTATCTTTTCAGGCACTTGTCGTTTAAGATCCTTGAACGAAAGTTGACCATAAATCTCTATCCCATGAAGGCATTCTTAGGACATCTGTGAATTTGACAACGAATGATATTATTTTACTTTACCAGAAAACAGAGATAAGTCCAGACAGATTGGATACGAAGATCAGAAAATCATCAGAAGAAAGTGGTTGAAAAGAAGGATATGTCCAAACGAAAAACAAAAGAAAATAAGAGAAATGGTAATCAGAAGGCCGAAGCAATCCAGATCGAGTAAATATCAGAAGAGCTGCAGAGAGACAATTAACTTCGAGCGGAAGATAGCATCAATACCCAGTATAGATACGTGTTGATTCGAGGATTCATTCATAGACTCGAATAAGAAGAAAGAGATTCAATGATAAAAACCCAAAATGAGCAGTGTAAAAAAAGAGCAAAAAAAAACAAAAAACAAAAAAAAGAGAAAAAAGAGAAGAAAAGAAAAATAAAATAAAAAATGAAGAAGAAAAAATGAGAGAAAGAAAAAAGGAAAAAAAAGAAAAAGAAAGAAAGAATATTGTACATGCTTCACACACAGATCAAACAATACAAGAACAAGACTTCAACTATGAGCAGGAGACACAAGGAATCAACATTTCAAGTAAATATCAGTTTTGAAAATTAGTATAGAAGCTCAAATTGAAGCCAAGTCAAGGCAAGTCAGCCCGAAGATTGCCAATTTCAAAAAGGAAATGACCTCTAGGGTGAAAACCCAAAAATGGGCAGTCTAGAGTGATCATGAAAATGAAGAAAAGAGTAGTCTGCCTGAGCCTGTTGGCATCAATATCCAACCAAAATACACTGATCTGAAGGTACAAAAGAAGGAAGTGACCTATAGGGTGAAAACCTAAAAATGGGCAGTCTAGAGCGATCCAAGAGAAAAATTAAAAAAGAAAAATAGAAAAAAGAAGAGAAAATAAGAAAAAAAAGAATAACATTTCATCTGGGCGTGCCAATCACAAGAATTCTCAGAAATGTTTTCGTAGTCCTTCATTCAAGAAATCTCAGTTTCGAGGAGTTTTGGAGGATCAAACATTCTTGAACAGAAAACAAACATCAGTATGTAGCCAGAATGCAAGGCAGCCTATAGTAAAAAGAAAGGAAATGAACTCTAGGGTGAAAACCCAAAAACGGGCAGTCTAGAGTGATCCAAAAAAGAGAAGGAATAATGGGCATATCCAAGTTACACAAGTAAAGAAATATTGTTTCACTTAACCATAAACCAAAGGCCTACATTGCAAGCCCCAAAGACCATTCTGGTCATCCATAGATATTCAAGTTGAATGAGAATGTCTTCAGATTTCATTCTGCATATAAGGGTTAACTTTGCTTCAAGGAACGTCAAACTTCGAAGTGCTTGATCGACACCCAAATGAGGGAAGGATAGGGCATGGTGAGATAGTGAGATTAAGAGAGCCACCTTAAACAGGGTAGAAACTAGGTAGGGTTGTTCCTCTCAAAAGCCTATTAGACCAGAAGAAACTATACATTTGCATATATCTCCACAATGGTCGAGATCTTCTAAATACTCGCTTCATTAGAGTTGATCTCTGGTAACTTGAAGCAGATGCGCTATGGTGTTTGATATTTCGGGTGCAAACATGTTTTAAAAAGGTTTGACATTTTCTCCCAAAGTTTTGATGTTTACCATTTCCCCCAAACATTAATTTTTAAAATGTTTGGCAATATACTTTGAATTTTGGTTACCATTATCCAAACATTATGTTTGGTCCTTAAAAAAAGATGAAGAAAAGAAAAAGATGTTTACCATTTGTTCCAAACAATGTTTTCAAAATGTTTGGTATCCCCTCCAAGTTGTGATTTTCAAAACAACTGTTATCTTTTCAAACAATCATTATTTTCTGAAATATACGCAAGTAAATTGCCGTTTGCATTATTTTAAAAATAAATGATGACGAGATTTAAAGCATAGGGACCGAGAGTTAGTTCCCGTCGAAATGCTACGAGAAGATCAAGGATGAGCTCAAGGGATGAAAGCATTTTGGCTCACCCTGGTAACTAGAAATAGATCAAGGTTCTGTATGATGGGTCAGAAAATTCAAAGCAGTGGAGCCCGTGGTTGAATGGGGCAACGCCAAGCGAAGAAGATAACAATAGTTCTTATAAGAATAATATAAGAACCAGAGGATCATTTATGAAGACAAGTGATAACCCTGAAGACAAGAAAGCCTTTCGCACAAAATAGATGAAGAAATCTGAGGAGCGACCTTTCAGGGTGTAATACTTTAGAACAAAAAGAGAGCAAACAGAAAAAGAGAAAAAAAAAGAAGAAATACAAAAAAGAAAGAAAAGAAAGTGAGAGAAAAACGATGATAAAAAGAGAAGAAAAAGAAAGAGGTTAAGGAGAGAAATGAGAGAAGAGGAAAAAATAAAAGAAAAAGAAAAAAGGAGAAGAAGAAAAAGAAAGCATGACATGCCAATTTTTGCTTGTTTTTGGACAGGTACTTGAAGAATTGTCAAAGAGTATTAAGAAAAGATTGGCAGCCATTTTCGGCGTGAGTCCCCAAATTTGAAGAAAGATTTCGGCAGCTATAGTAGCGTGAGTCCTAGAAGATCGGTAGCCATTTTTGGCGTGAATCCCCAAATATGAAGAAAGGTCAGTAGCCATTTTTGGCATGAATCCCAAAATTTTAAAAAAAATATTTCGGCAGCCTTAGCAGTGTGAGTCTAGAAAAATCGACAGCTATAGCAGCGTGAGTCCTAGAAGATTGGCAGCCACTTCCGGCGTGAGTCCCCAAAATTTGAAGAAAGTTTGGCAGCCACCTTCGGCGTGAGTCCCCAAATTTAAAGAAGGTTTGGCAGCCAGTTTCGGCGTGAGTCCCCAAATTGAAGAAAGATTGGCAGCCATTTTCGGCGTGAGTCCCCAAATTTGAAGAAAGATTTCGGCAGCTATAGCAGCGTGAGTCCTAGAAGGTCGGTAGCCATTTTTGGCGTGAATCCCAAAATTTGAAGAAAGATTTCGGCAGCCTTAGTAGCGCAAGTCCAAAGATATCAACAGCCTTGTAAAAAAAAGAAGAAGAAAGAGAGAATGAAAATGTGATAGAAAAAAAGAGAGAAAAAGAAAAAGAAGAAAAAGAAAAAAGAAAAGAGAAATTTAAAGATAAAAGTTCTATATAGGAAGGGCCTATATTCTCAAGCTCCCGTAGCAAGAGGTTCTATGTAGGAAGAATCTGCCGCTCCGAGGCTTTAGGAGCTGAAAGTTTTATATAGGAAGGGCTTGCAGCTCCAGGGTGAAGACTAGCAGTTCTATATAGGAAGAACTCCCAGCCGAAGGAATTCACCCATGATACACAAGATTTTATATAGGGAAAACCTATTGTGTTGGAAGTGAAGAGTCCCATATAGGAAGGGCTCTAAGCTTTATTGTCTTAGAGTGAGAGGTTCTATATAGGAAGAACCCGTAACTCTGAGATTTCAGAAGCTAAAAATTCTATATAGGAATGACTGACGGCTCCAGGGTGAAGACTAGCAGTTCTATATAGGAAGAACTCCCAACTGAAGGAATTCACCCATGATACACAAGGTTTTATATAGGGAAAACCTGTTGTGTTGAAAGCGAAGAGTCCTATATAGGAAGGGCTCCGAGCTTTACTGTCTTAGAGTGAAAGGTTCTATATAGGAAGAACCTGTAGCTCTGAGATTTCAGAAGCTAAAAGTTCTATATAGGAAGGACTGACGGCTCCAGGGTTTGAAGACTAGCAGTTCTATACAGGAGGAACTCCCAGTCGGAAGAATCCATCAGCGGCGCAAAAGGTTTTATATAGGAGAAACCAGCATTGAATGTGAAGAGTTCTATATAGGAAGGACTCCAAGCTTTACCGTCTCAGAGTGAAAAGTTCTATATAGGAGGGACTCGTAACTCAAGACTTCTGAATGAAAGGTTCTATATAGGGATAACCTATAGTTCCGAGATCAGAAGGTGAAGAAGTTCTATATAGGAAGAACGTATAAGCTTGAAGATTCAGCTAAGGAAGAGCGGAGGGTTCCAGAAGAACACGTGATTCCAAAGCCAAAGACAAGAAAGTAGGTCAAAAATGAGTGCTTTTGATCTTTGCTTTGTCCTCGTTTCACAATAACAAGCAAAGAGGGGCAATTGTAATCACTCATTTTTGACCGGGTTTTAGTGTTATTAGTATTATTTTAATGGTAGTATTATTAATATAAAATTAATAAAAAGTCAAAATAATAATAATAATAATAATAATATATTATTAAAAAAAAAGAAGAAAATACGTGGAGCATGTTGCTCCATGTCACCCTTAACCCACCCCAATTGCCTATATAAAGGCATGGGGCAATTGACACACAACAAATACACGCCAAATTGCCAAACAAAATGGGTGATGCAATTGGCTTCCCAATTGGGAGCATGGCCGGCCGCAAGGCTAGCCGGGGTTGGGGGCAGTGCCCTCGGCCCCAGTTGGTTCGATCCAACATTCGATCGGGGTCCTATTTTGGATCCGATCTAGTTAATATTTTTGGAGAGGTCGCGGTAGATCTCGGTGGGGTTCAGTCGGGGTTCGTCATTCGAGCTCCTAGTTAGGTATATTTTCTTCCCTTTTTATTAGTGTTGTAATTTTTATAATTTAATGAAGTATTAGTTATTTTAAAATTGTAGTCTTATTTTTTAGTTTGTATGTTTATGTTTTAGATTAGTATTTAATATGTTTTAAATTTGTGTTTTATATTAATATTTTATTTATGTTAGATTCGTTTTTATTTATGTGTTAGAATAATATTTATTTGTGTTTTAAATTAATATTTATGAATGTTAGTATTTTATTTATGTTAGATATATTTTTATTTATGAGTTAGATTAATATTTACGTATGTATGTTTTAGAATAATATTTTTATTTATGTTGAATTTGTTTTTTATTTATGTGTTAGATTAATATTTATGAATGTTAGTATTTTATTTATGCTAGATATGTTTTATTTATGAGTTAGATTAATATTTATGTATGTATGTTTTAGATTAGTATTTTATTTATGTTAGATTAATATGTTATTATGTTAGTATTTATTTATATTTTATCGCATTGTATTTATATTTGCCATGTTTTAGGTTGCATAACAGATATATAAATTGTCAATGCGGTGCCCTTTTATCCGAGCGCAAACGGGGCCAGTATCAGGCGTAGTGATAATGGTTGGGCGTTTACTCTCGGATAACGGGGCCTTTAAAATTTATTCGCAATTATAACCGAATTTTAAACTAATCGTCACTTTAATCCGGAAAGTCTAATATTAATGAAGCGGTAATTATTAAAGTACCAATTTTGGGCGGTGTGGGGGTGCTAATTCTTCCCCATCCGTAACCGACTCCTGAACCCAACAGTTTTTTAAATATCTGGTTTTATGGTGTCCGGCCTACCTAAGTGGCCGGTGGCGACTCCAATTTTTAATAAAATGCGGTTTTTTTGAAAAAAACCCCACGGAATAAACATTTTATATCCGAAAAATCACAAACACTTCGAAAACTCGTTTTTTTAGCGAAACGGAGACATCGCTACAGTTGGTCTCATAGATAACGTGACGGAAATGACCTATAATATAATTTTTCCTTTTCTCAAAAAGGGTATAATAGGTAACTTAGCTTAAAACGTTAAACCAATCCGAACGTAACGGGGGTTTGAAAAAACAACACAGAGAAGACTGTAATGCGATCCCTCCTTATGTGTCTTACCCTCTCTAATTTTTCTTATTTCCCCCTCAATAATCGTTGTCACTCTCTCACCGCTACCACCGACTTCGTTAACTGTTAGCCGTCGTATTCTGGCGGCGCCGATTTTACTGTTGACGGCGATCTTCTCCAAAGTTACTCATGTTATTTCCTTGGAAAATCCTCTTGTTAATTGCTCATGTGCTCTGATTTATCTATCATTTCCGAGTCCAATCGTGTTGCCTTATTGCTTGCATCGTCTTATTGAAAATATTGTTTAAAGGTACCAATCGCTCTGCCGTTCCCAACTTCTTTTTGGTGATGGCTCCCCGAGCACCGCCATTGAAATTTCATCTTACATTACATTGTCGAATGTTGATAACTGTATTTTCTTAAAATCTTTTTTATTCTGGATTGCCTGTATACGATTTTCATCAAATTTTCGAAATTATTTATTTTTTGAACTCGACGGTGCTTGACTGCTTGCGTTTCAGTCGGTTGTTTCTTCGTTTTCACTGCTTCTAGGTGCGATATGTTGCATAAATTTTGAACACTAATAGTTCCGAACGGTATCCTATATTTTGGTATCTAATTTCTGTTTAATACTTACTGTGTTGCCTGTTACGACTCGTTTATAATGTAAGTCTAGGGTTTGATTAGCTGAATCATTCTGGATTTTGAACTTGTAGTGTTACGTTACTCGTACTCCTCAGTTTGGTTGCTCAGAAAAGATGATGATAAATTGACATCTAAGCAGGTTTTATGTTGTTTTCATTTCTGGTATCTGAAATTCTTGCTCAACCAAGTTTAAGAGTCTTTCCCCAAGCTCTGAAAAGTAGGGCAACTTTTGGATCCTTTGGTATATTTCTTACCTGCTTAGATTTATGGGCCCAAGAAATTCTTAAGTTTCAACTTGATTAGGCCTTGTTTGATTGGGATTCATAGCATGTTTGGGTAGCAGAAACTGAAGTAATTCCTCTTGTTTGGGTAGCAGAAACCTAGGTAACAATTTCACTCTAGATTTTCATTTGTAAGAGATTTGGAGATGCTACAAACTATATTACTAATTTCTTTACTTTTGAAAGAAGAAACTAGGTAACAATATCACTCTAGGTTTCCTTTTGAAGACAATTGTAGATGCTACAAATTATTACTAATTTTATTTTCTCTTGAACTTGAAAGTTACATTCCCCATCAGAAATCCTCACTTTTTAGTTTTACACTGATTTTGGACCATTAGATGAGTGTAAATTGAAGGTTGAGATTAAAAGTTGAAAATGAGCAGATTTTTAAGGGAAGAAAAAGAGAAGTGGATAATCTCAACCATAAATTTGCATTCATCCAATGGTCCAAAATCAGTGTAAAACTTTTTAGTTTTTACAATGCGTAAGTGGATCCTACCATATATATATATATATATTGATTGTCACCGAGGCTGATATTTTGCTTCAATTATCATATGTATGACTGTTCTTGTTTTCTAGGATTTATAATGTTGATTTTGATGCTGACTTTTAACTCCTGTGAGTATTTTGTTTTCCAGGAAATTAACAAAATGATTGGATCCTTTCTTACCAGAGGACTCATGTATGTTTTACCTTACAACCGGTTCTCTTTCTCATTTTAGTATTATTTTATTCCCTTGAAAATAATCTTTTAGTTTTAATTTGGCAGGATGGTTTTTGGCTATGTGTGTCCAGCATATGAATGTTATAAAACTGTTGAAATGAATAAGCCTGACATTGAGCAACTGCGGTTTTGGTGCCAGTACTGGTAGGTCTTCATTTGGTATTCTTTTCATATAAGATTGTGCTAATTTTATTCATGTTATAACTTGTCCTTTATTTCCACCCTTTTCTTTTCTGGTTTCAGGATATTGGTGGCTGTTTTGACGGTTAGTGAGAGAATTGGTGATGCTTTTGTTTCATGGTATGGAATCTGAAGACAGTAAGGATGTTTTCATGTATGTTCTGTTTCTCACTGCGCTTTTTCTCTTCTTTTGAAGGGTTCCAATGTACAGTGAGGCTAAGTTGGCATTCTTTATATACTTATGGTACCCTAAAACAAGGGTAGGGGTGTTAGTTTTAAAGAAACAAGTAAAATTTACTTGTCCATCTCTCTACATGATGATGTTTGCTTTAATTGACCTTATCTTTTCACTTTCTCAGGGAACGTCTCATGTGTACGACTCCTTCTTTAGACCATATGTTGCAAAGCACGAAAATGAAATTGACCGTAACTTGTCAGAACTAAGGACTAGAGTTGGAGACATGGCAGTTCTTTACTGGCAAAGAGCTGCAAGCTATGGCCAGACAAGAATTTTTGAGATCCTGCAATATGTTGCTTCACAGTCAACGCCAAGACCTCACCATCCTCAGGTAATTACGAGATTATAACCAACATTAGTATGTTACAAACTTAGTTCGATGAAACCAGAAATTGGATGTTTTGTAAAAATGGTTCCCCTGGAGTTAGAAAATGACCTCGATATAATGCATTAAAAAGTCTGTACAGTGTACAGTTGTAATATTTGTATATTAATTGAATGAATGTCTAGTACTAATTGAAAAGTAATTAATCTCTCCATTTTTATTTCGGTTTTTCTTTTTCTGTACACGATTATATCATCTTGAAGTTCATTTCTCTTTTCTCTGTAACCCTAGAATTCACGAGCACAAGGTGCTAGGGCTCGCCAACCCTTGGGTGTCCCAAGCCGTCAATCATCTAGTAAAGCACAAGCAGCAGAGCCTGTGGCTGAAGACCCACCTTCACCGACATCTAGCACATCTTCAAGTCAACACCAAAAGGAAGTAGCTGAAGAGGTGGGACCTTCAAAGGTGGCTAAACCAACTACCCCTTCCGCATCGTCAAATAGCCAAAAAGAAGATATTGCATCGAAAAGTACTAGCAAACCTGCAGAAACTGAAGCAGAAGCAATGCAAATTGAATCAGTGCCGCCTCCACTGAATGAAGGCACAAACCCTCCCCCGGAAGAGACTCTCATGGAAGAAAGCATTCGAGTCACACGTGGTAGATTGAGGAAAAACCGTTCTGCAGCGCGTTAAACTAATGGTATTAATTCCTTTTCTTTTTAGTTTACATAACTAGCACTTAAATTAATGTGTATAATGAATCATTTGTTGCTTTATTTTTCCGCAAACAACTTCATAACCTGGGTTATTGCCTATTGGTGCCAATTAATTCAACCCTAAAATTTGGTTCGAAAGTGATGTTCTCTAGTAGGATAGGCGCAATAGATCTATATGACTAAAGTTTGGCATAAAGTGAATCCTGGAATTGTACTTAGGAATGAGCGAATCTTATTGAAGTTAAATATATCCTCCTATCTGCCTTCTCCATATTCGCTGAGTACGTTATTTTTTTTACACACATGCATGCCCCATATGTAAAAAATAATACCAAAATAACCTATTCTACAAATTATTTACCAAATCTTTGCATCAAAATTAATCTTTACCCTGAGATGTTACGTTGCAAGATAATGAATGCATGGATAAGAAGAAAAGGAGAAATTTGATGCCAGCAAAATCAATCAAAGGGGGAATTATCATATTCCTCAAGTTGTGAAGCAGCATAGCTGAATCATGAAAGGAAATGGGTCGAATAGGTTCCAACTAGAAGCAGCTTCGGCCATTGGGTACGTGAACCAACTAAGAAAACCATACAATTTATTTTTTATGACTAAAGTGCCAATATATATGAGTTAACGAAGATCCTAAACCAATAATAATGATAATAAGCCGAGGCTTTAGTAGAGTTGTTGCAATTTCTGATATAAAATTTTTTCATGTCTGTTCTCTCTATTCTGATTATAAATCTGATTGTACTTTATAACGATTAATTTTAGTTCTAATATCTTTGGATATAAGATTTCCTTAACTAATTAACCTTCCATTTGTGATAGTTAACAGATGTTTTGTCGGCAGAAAGAACCTTTCCGCTATTTCTATCCCATACCAAAACTATATGCTTATCTATGTGATATAACTTATAATTGATTATACTCGGAAGAATTGTCTATATAAGAGCGAAAAGCCGCTGACTTCCAAATGGCAAGTTGACTTCATTAAATTATTTTCTTTTTAATTTTCCTCGTTGAAGTCGTCGTGAAAAAGAAAGAGAGAGGTAAAGACTACGAGAATGGAGGTATAAAAGATCTCCGGCCCAAGAGATGTTGCTCTACAGGCCCAGAAGATGCCGAACACGCACACAACCCTCTACTTATTTACCTACCGGTACCAAATGGCAATCACAGTCACAGTTAAAACAAGATCAACAGTCCATTCAACTACATCCGTTATCGGTTGTGGAATTAAGCCATTTCGTCAGACATTGGTGTAGGTCCAGTGGTCCACATCACCGGCTGCGATGAAGTGGATCTATCTCGCCCGACCAAACTATGGGGCTTATTCGTGGGCGAAACATAATGACAACAGTAGGTACAAGGTAGCGGGCAAAAAAAGAAAACATAATTATCTTTGCTGAAATTATATTATGCTCGTGTCGGTGACCATTGTCCTGCAAGAAGTTACCGATTAAACAAACAAATACTGCGACTCTGACAAGGTTTCTTTCTCAAACATATTTCACTCACAAGTCACAAAAAAATTGAGCGCCATTCAGCACCACAGATTTTCTTTTTTTTTTTTTCTCGGGAAAATCTTCTATCTTTCTTAGCACATTAACCCTGCATTTTTCTTTAACATCTCCTTTGTTCAATGCGCTTGTTTTCATATAGATCCTAGGTTCTAGATTTGTGTTTTTGGTGGGATTTCTAGGTGACAAGAAGAATGGGGAAAGAATCAAACTCGGGAGGATGTGTTGGGTGGTTTCTGGTGGTAGTAATACTGGCTCTGGTTGTGGGAGCTGTTGTTTATGGAGTCAAGAAGAAAATGGATCACGCTAATGATAATAAGCCCGAGCCCGTCCCAGGTCCTCCAGGCGCTATTGACAAGAAGTATGGTGATGCTCTCAAAATCGCAATGCAATTCTTCGACGTTCAAAAATGTACCTTTCCCTTTTTCTTTTACCCTCGTTTGCTCTATATTCTTTACTTTGTTTTTGTACTTTCTTAGATGGAAATTTGCTTATTTTAGGGGTACCCTTTAGCAGATGGACCCTGATTTAAAAAGTAGCTTAATGTTTAGTTACTTAAACAAGTAGTTTATTCGGAACCTGCTTGTTGTTGCAGCTGGTAAGTTGGTGGATAATAAGATATCATGGAGAGGAGATTCGGGGCTTAAGGATGGAAGTGAAGAGAAGTTAGATCTTTCCAAGGGGATGTATGATGCTGGGGATCACATGAAATTTGGGTTTCCATTGGCGTTTACTGCTACTGTGTTATCATGGAGTATCCTCGAGTATGGGGATCAGATGGCGGCAGTGAACCAACTGGAACATGCTCAAGACTCTCTCAAGTGGATTACTGATTTCCTTATAAATGCTCATCCTAAAGACAACGTGCTCTATATTCAGGTTGTTATTTGTCTTTAACTGCATGCATTCTGCTCATGTAGATTGTGTGAATATGTACACGAGTCGTTGCACCGGTGCATTTAAATTGTTTCTGTTTTTCTTCATTTTGAATCATCCCAATAGCTTAGGACTCTTAACTTATAGCTTGGGAGCATGCTATGGTTCATAGTCTGATTTCAGGAAGTTGGTAACCTAGTGCCGTTGCCGTGGTTGTATTGCGAACCATACTTTATTCGGAATCTAAATGCACAATCTTTTGAAAGAAAGCCTAAGAAATATACTTACATGTAAAGTTTTTTTCTTCTTTTTCTTACAACATTTTGATAGGTGGGTGACCCTGAGACAGATCATAAATGTTGGGAAAGGCCTGAAAAAATGAAAGAGAAGAGGCCTCTCACACAGGTGAACACATCTGTTCCAGGGACAGGTTGCAGCTGAGACTGCAGCAGCTATGGCTTCGGCATCTCTGGTGTTTAAGACATCTGATTCGACATACTCAAGCACGCTTCTTAAACATGCCAAGCAACTGTTTACTTTTGCAGACAAATATAAAGGTTCTTACAGTGAGAACATCCCAGAAGTTGCTACATATTACAATTCAACGGGATATGGAGACGAGCTCTTATGGGCAGCAAGCTGGCTCTATCATGCAACAGGTGATCGATCATACCTTGAATATGCGACTGGGGAAAATGGGAAAGAGTTTGCTTCATGGGGAAGTCCAACGTGGTTTAGCTGGGATAATAAAAATGCAGGGACCCAGGTAAGGTTCTCTTTTAGAGGAATTTGATGCAAGATACTAGCCTCTCTTGTTTTTCTTTTACCTTCATTTTATAGACATAGACATTTCTCAAGCATTGTGATAATATGAGAAATCCCAAGTTCTCGGATATTAATTTGTTTGGTGCTACATCTATGCAGGTCTTGCTTTCCAGGTTAAGCTTGTTTGGTGCCAAAGGTGTTTCTGGGAATTCTGGCCTTGGAAACTATAGGAAGTCTGCCAAGGGTGTTATCTGTAGTCTTCTGCCAAAATCTCCCTATGCCACATCCAGCAGAACGGACGGTAATTCTTCTTTCAAGCTAAGTGAATTGAATTCATATTTTGATATGTGGATTTTTAATTCAACAGAAAGAAATGGTTCCAAGAAAGTTCCTTATTAAATAAAACAATTTTTAAATTTATAAAAAAAAATTTGAAGGACTTGAGATTAGATATTGTGTATGTCTAGATTACCAAATTCATCCCCTAGTTAGAACTGAAAATATTGCTGCAGACCTTTATTAGCATATTCCACTTATTCTTTTAGGGGGATACCATAGGCCTTCAGATCACTTAGGCTACATATAAACCAAATTTGTTTTGATCATTGGGATCTCTTTTGTTTACCGGTATAAACTTTCTGGTGCAGGTGGTCTTATATGGGTCAGTGAATGGAATGCTCTGCAGCACCCTGTTGCTTCTGCATTTTTAGCCGCTCTTTACAGCGATTACATGCTTACATCACAGACTCCAAAGATAAGCTGTGGTGACCATTCATTCAAACCATCAGATCTTAGGAAGTTTGCCAAATCACAGGTACACTGTTTACATTGTAAGAGAAATATGTTGTATTAAAAGATGCAGCTGAAGAATTGAAATACACCTCTAAAAGTATCGATCTGCATTTCCACTTAGTAACAGTCATAATAATCTTTGCTTCCAGGCTGATTATGTCTTGGGCAAGAACCCATTGAAAATGAGTTATCTTGTTGGGTATGGTGATAAATACCCACAATACGTGCATCATAGAGGAGCTTCAATTCCAGTTGATGCAACTACTGGTTGCACCGATGGCTTCAAGTGGCTTGATTCGACTGATCCCAATCCTAATGTAGCAGTTGGAGGCCTCGTGGGTGGGCCTTTCCTTAATGAAACATTCATTGATTCCCGGAACAACTCCATGCAAGCAGAGCCAACCACATATAACAGTGCTCTCATTGTTGGTCTCCTCTCAAGCTTGGTTACGACCTCTTCTGCAGTCAAGTCCTTCACCTAAAAGTTAAAGTAACCATAGCCTGTAATCGATTACACATTTGAACGTATATTCAGCTGTATCGATACCTAAAAGTAGTTTGTTCTGCATGGGTGAACTCAGATGCGACTTGCCTGCACTGAGTTTTGGTCGTTTCATAGAGGGATGTCCTCGTATGTATCTTTTTTTCATCTGGTGGTGGTTATGTGAGAGTTCAATTCCCTCGATGTTTCAGTTATTTTCTTGGTTTGCTGGATCTGGTGAGTGATTATATATAATTTTGAAGGGAATAGCAGAACTGAAGATCTACTTGCATTGTAATATTCTACACTTTTTATGCCAGAATAGAAATGGACAAAGATATAACACTTGATTTTCCGCATTGAAACTGTTTGATTACTGTTATTTGCAGTTATTATAACTAATGTTGAAATTCAGTTTAACCCCTTCGCAATTCAATGCACCGGCTCTGTTTGCAAGGGGTTGACGTGCCGGTGCATCCTGTTGGTGAAAGTGTCAATAATACAGGCTGCATGGTCAACGTTCTAACAGACATGATTTATGTTTTATCCAAAGCTGGAATTTGTAATTTTGCAACGCAAAATAGGTGAGACAGTGGCATAACAGAGGAAAAATACGATTTTGGGGACACAACCCAAGTCGTGGAATGGCCTACCCACGTGAACAAAGCCTTTCCCCCGTCACAACCGCAGTGCCCTTCAGTTTCTATCTACCGACAGCCATCAAAAGCTACTGGCCGCCCAAATATTTGTTAAGGAAAGGGACACTCAGTCTGTCATCAGTCGGTCTCCACTCTCTACCATACCTTTCTCACTCACCTCATCCTTTTATAAACACTGCAGTTTCACTGGTCCTAGCAGTACTTTTTTGTTCCAATGTCCATTTGAAAATCATTCCACCTATTTAACTTTAATTTTATATCTTCATTAATTGGACCGAATCAAAATAAAATACAGATTACAAACTCTTAACAAAATATGAGATCGGTGATTTAATTTGGAGAAATTGATGGTTGTTGTAGAATATTGTATTAATGAGATCCATTAATGCACCTTAAATTGGATGCATAATAATTTATAGGGTAAATTACATCAGTAGTCACCGAACTATAATTTCTTTTCTATTTTGGCCACCGAACTATTTTTTTGGCAAAAATATCACTAACGTTGTGTTTCCTTCCTGGTTTGGTCACTGACTATTAAAAACTTAACGGTTTTGCTGACGTGAAATTTTATTTTATTTTTATAATTTTCTATATCATTTCTTCTCTCTCCTCGTAAGCAATATATGTTATTTTATAATATTTTTATTCAAACTAACATGATAGTGGCATGTGTTACTGCCTATTGGTGGAATAAAAGGAATGAAAAATCAAGCGCCTTATGCAGCCAGAGAGATTCGACTAATAGACAGTTACACGTATCGTCATCCTATTAGGCAGTTACACGTGCCACCATCTCTCTGGCTACATAAGGTGCTTGATTTTTCATTCCTTTTATTCCACTAATAGGCAGTAACACGTGTAAATTTATAATTAAACTCAAAAGCTTTATCTTCCATTTAATAAATAAAAATAAAAAACGCTAGACGGCCTAGATCAGTATGCCACGGAAACTCTTTTCAACTACGCCTCAATTTGCGACTCCATTTCTCCATTCACGTCATGAGACACTCAGATTTTAGTCAGTCTGTCTCCATTCCTTTAGCCCCCCCCCCCCAAATCCCCCTAATACTTTTCTAAGATTATCATCTTTAACCACCATAATTATATTTGATTAATGTATGGGTTTAAAATAATCATTTTGTCATAAAAAACTGTAAATTATTGTGTCAATTTACAATGTATTGATGTGGCAGCACTTTTTATAGACGAATTAAATGAAAGACAAAAATGAAGTTAACAAATCATAGGTAGACCACTTACTTTAAAATAAAAATCTTCTGGCCAAGGATCTATGATTAAACAAGTTGGTAAATCTAACATTATACTGTATCTTAGATAAAACAGTTTCAACTCTAGCATTTGGTTTCACTTTGTGTTGTGAAATTGGACCCAGTTCGGAAAACAACGGTGGGTGCACCAATGGTACAACATATTGGCTTGGAACAATAATTTTTGTGGGGAATATTTATCCGTTTCATGTTCCCTCGTACAGTAAAATGTCCTACGAGTTTGCGATTATACAGATACCACACATCTTCATCGACTAGCCCACACATCTCTCTATCGTCCCATAGTAAAAGAGTAGTAATAATGCAATGATTTAAGACACAAAAAATATGTGATTGACAATGAAAACAGGCTGCATGCAACTAAGAGTGACGGGGCATTGAGAATCAGCACACTGAGGCATTACAACGAAAGAACGAAGGAAATTGCAAATTGATTGGAGAAGAAGGCATTAGATTTGATTTTAGGGAACAGTAATATTATCGTTTAAGAACAAGTCGGGAGGGGTGGGCACGTGATACCATGAATTCTAGTCTGTCCCACTTGGGGAATTATATGATCCCAGAGGAAAGTAACTTAGGAAGCTTCTTAAACAATATATTACAACATTATTAGATTTTTCTGAAGTGTCAGTAAAGAACTTCAACCCCTGAAAATAATAAGATTTGAAACTAAAAGATCGCCGGTTTATTGCATAATCCGTCACCGTCTCATGCTGTTTTCCATCTCTATATATTTCTCTCTCGTACAAAGGGCCCATTGATGGAGTTGAGGCATTGCAAGTTTAGATATATGTATCTATCTGTCCATAGATCTATATGTGAAACAGCTGTAATGGCGGTGGCCGTAAACCATGCAGCTTGTGAAAAAAATTCTACTGACGATGCATTAAATATTAATCTAATACAAATTAAAAAAAAATTTATGCACTAACGGTGTAAAATGAACTTTTTCACAAGTAGTGTTTTTTTAGAGTTTAAGGTTAGAGTTTAGGATTTAATATTTGATTTTTTACGTGCATAGTTTAGTACTTCTAAAATAATATGTGACATCTCATTTGAAGCCCGCTTGTGAAAAGAAAAAACTTCATTGACGGTGTATCAAATATTAACATATAAATTTCTATTTATATATATATGCGCGCATATTAATGTAAACACTTACTTAATGAAGTGCTTTTAATGAAACCAGTACTAATTAATGCACAACTACAACAAACAATGACTGGTAGAGAAACTGAATCCAATAGTGATGGATTTGGAGAAATAATAAAAAAGCAAAAAGTATTAATAATAGAATAAGGTAAATTAGTATTTGGACACGTCATACATTGAGTGATCAAAGTCAGCAGATAATAATATGCACCTCAGGGCTGAAAGGAGGAGGGGAAGATTCTCATAGAAAATGGGAGGTCATTAGATTAATTATGTTTCAGTATTGAATAATATGGATCCCAGCCAATGTTGCAAATTAATTAGTTGTTGCCTCTGCCTCTTGCACTTTGCCAATGGGGTGAGCACTAAGCAAAGGTAATCTGCCTTTTAAACATAATTCCACAAGCTACCATAGCTGAGTTAAATGAGGATTCTAACACTTATCCCAAAAACAAGTTGATGAGTGGGAATATTGATTAATTAATTAACGAGTAAAACGTAATAGATGTGTTGATCACCTCAGTAATCAACCTCCTTGGACGATGATTTTGGACCCTTTTTTTGGATAGAGATGCCTTGGGTTTTTCCTTTCCTTGCTCAGGGGTGCATGGCTCTTTATAGGGGTTTAATTAGGTAAGAGCACATGTTAATCGAGGAAGACAAGTGTCTTGGTGAGTTGTCGTGACTCAAGTGTCGATGTATGTCACGTGTATTATCGCAGGATCTGGGGTAGAGTTTGCATGTCGAGTTCACAACGAGTCATAATTAGTTTGTTCGCACAGCTGTGAGATGCTAATACGTTCGCAGAGGGTTGTAATTGGATGTTCGTGTAGTTGTGTTTAGTGACGGAGCCAGAATTTTCATCTAGTGGGGTCATGAATAAAGTATGAGGTATGAAAGATTTCTATACAGCTATAGTAAGTATTGTTGACCTCATACCTTAACAAATTAACTGAGTTGAAATCTAATATTTCTTATCAAATATTTTTATGACCACATTAAAAACTATATACCCAACAAATCAAATATGGTCAATTGTATCCTCACTTACTATGTTATATCCGCACATAGTTATAGTTCGGTGGTACTAACAAAATGTTAAAAACATTAAAAAAAACAATATTTTGCACATGGGATGCACAGGTGTGTGCATTAAAAAGAAGACGATAATTCGATCGATTCACCTTATATAGTATGGTTAATTTATGTCTTTTTCTCGTCTAATTCATCAAATTATCAGCTTTATCACTCATGTTACATTTTTCATATCTACACGATGACAGTAACTCGAAATGAATGTTATAATTTAAATTTTTTTATGTATAATTTATTTCTTAAAAATGATGATATAAATTAATTTAATTAAATTTAATGTTTCAAATATTAAATCACGGTAACCTTTGTGTCCCAATCAAATAAAAAGGAGGGCAGCTTTATAATTATCCAAAATGCAAAAAGCAAATCAACTCCAATTCAACACTTTTATTTTATTATTAATTTAAAAAACCAATATAGAAATGGGATTTAAATAATCAATTTGAGCATGTATGACATAACCCCCAAGTAAAACATGAATTATAAAGGTAAGTGGCTCAATTATCATTAACTGGAAGTCAATGTTTCTAACTTCAAAGGTGTGCGTGTTGATACCAACTTTTATTGCTAATTTGACTGTTGCAGTGGTTTTCAATATTTGTTATCCAATTACCAGCTTCCCCACAATGGCTTCTCTAACTCCGCATTGGATTAATTATCTCATTTTAAAAAGTATTAATTTAAGTGATTAAGACATTATTATTTGTTCTGATATTGTGGCTTAAAAAACAACACATATCACCCTTTAAAAGGCTTTAATTTAATGCCTTTTAGAAGCTGCAATAAGAAATAACCTAACACATCCTGATAAAAATAAATTGTGAATATTTGATGCATTGATGGAATATAATAATATGTATCATCGATGAATCAAATAACAGTACACGAAATTATGATTTTAATTTATCAGATATTAACTCTAAAAATAAATAAAAGAATACAAGTCAACAATATTTTTTCTTTAAGAAATTATATGACATTTTAACCTCTAAAATAGGATTCGTGGCCAATACATTTCTCTTTATTCTTTAAACATGTACAAATAAACAAAACCATCCGGTCTAAAAACATAATTTCAACGAAATTATCTCATTTGAAATTGTTATATATTGCAGCTATAATTGTCTTTTTAATGATGGAAAATTAATTGCAGCAACTTGGTTAAGTTAGGACAGCCACAATTGTAAGGGTTATATTATTGTTTTCGATGTTAAGTAATAATGATTGAAATGGGAATAATTGCAATTTGTAACGTGATATTATTGAACCATGAAGTATATAATATATATGTGCGTGTAGGTTTTTGGATGCATCTAATGGACTTTTCTGCCCCAAATAAAATGCTGCAAGAGATGACATGCACGTGCATTGTTCATGGCTGGTTTCACTTCAACAACAATGACAAAAATAACAAGTTACGTCTAAGTTTTAATCGCAATTTGCTATCCAACTAGTTGGAGATCATTTTAATTGATTTTTAAGCTCTATGGAGAGTTCCCGATGTTAATGACCTGAGGTAAGTTTGTACATAGGTTTAGTATATTTTAAATGATTTATCTCTTTAAATAAAAATGGATATTTTAATTTTTTTAATAGTCTAAAGATGATTACAAGGTAGTATCCTTTCATACATTCTTAATTATTTGACAATGCACATACACCTTGCAGACAAAGCGATTGAACTCGGGTCTCCTATGATGAACATCATCCGCTTTTTTCCTTGGATCACTTGTTTGGTTAAAAAAATGAATATTTTAGTTTTATTTTTTTGAACAATTCCTACCTATGGGGAGGGGGAAAAGAAAATTTGCTCTTATCGGGTCTAGAACTCACAATCTAGGGGGAGGATGTGTCAACCAAAAACTTTTAACCATTTGCTCTAGAAGTTGTTTACAAATAAATATTTTAGTTAATTAGTCATTTAGGAATATTAAATTATTAAATGATTACAGATGGATCATGGAATGATAGAAGTCTTAAATATAATAACTCGTTGAGTTCAAAAAAAACAAATATTTTAGTTTTAGTAGTTTTCTTAAATTTGCAAAAAAAAAAAAAACCCACATTTATAAAAGTATTTAATGCACTTTAGAAATTTGAGTAATTTTATATTTTTCAACCAGTTGAAGACTTGTTAACATGTGACATTAAACTTAGTCAGAGAATTAAATAATCATATAGATATTTAATAATTTTATAATTTTTTTATTAAATTTATTTTTCTCTTTTACACTTAGAGATGGCACGGGTCGGGTTGGGTCGGGTTTTTGGTCCATCCGAACCCGACCCGAAAATAAATACCCTAAACCCGCACCCAACCCGAACATATTCTTTGAAAAATATGACACGGAAATAAATATGTTAAATCCGACCCCGTCCCGATTTATAGAAAAAAATAATTTTAGGGACCTAATTGTAAAAAATATTTTTAGGGGACTTGATCGTAAAAAAATATAATTTGAAGGACTAAATTGTAAATAAAATTTTAATTTTAAGGACCTAATTATAAAAAATATATAAAGAGGGTGTATTAATATAAATATCCCTAATTAGTTTCGGGCCGGGTCAAATATTTTCCACCCTAAACCCAAACTCATCCCGACCCGAGTTAACTCTTTAAAAAAACCTAACCCTACCCGAACCCAATTTTTTCATTAAAAAATCCGACCTAATCGGACCGAGTCGGATCGAAACCCGACCAGATCGGATAAAATGCTCATCCCTAATTATACATAGACCATCTATTATTTTAATGTTTACATTGTAGTATTATACATTATTATAATTTAAATTTTCATGTGATATAAGTTATATAATATATAAAAACTATAATTAATAAAATGGGTAAAATCGGGCTAAAACTGTAAATATTAAAACTCAAATTTGACCAATATTTTAAATGAACTTATTTTTAACCAAACTCATATTTCGAGTCTAGTATTTTTACCCAACCCTTTCGAATTCCAAATAAATCTTCGGGATTGGGTGTGCAGCTCGCTATTCATGATTAGCATTTATTAATATTTTTTTATAAAATTTTGTAATTTAACAAGTGCCTTCAAATTTATTATATTTAAACCGTCAATAAAATTATAAAAATACATTATAAGTCATAGTTTTGTGGGTATGGGCATAAGAAATTTAATTTATAGCACCTTAAATAGTTCCCCTGAAAAAAAAAATACTCCCTTAAATAGCTTTCTAATTATGGCACCTACAGGGCAATAGATAAGGAATTCGTCTTTAATGACTTCGTTTACAAGTCTGCAAGTTTTTTCTGATTCCTTAAAAAATTCAATTTTTTAATTATGTTAAATAAGATATAAAGTCGTAATTTGTTGATGGAGCAATTAAAAATATTTATATTAGGAAAAAACTTTGATAGTCGTATAAACTTTAGTTTACACGTGTCTTTTAGTTTTAGGGGTTATGATTTTAATTTAGGGTTTAAGGTTTAGGTTGTAGGGTTTAAAATTTAAGGTTAGTGTTTAGAATTTAGGGTTTAGAGTGTGGGGTTTAGCTTTTTAGGGTTAGGGTTAAGAATTTATGATTTGGGTTTTTATAGTGTAAATATACTGGCTTGTGTAAAATTAATTTTACACAGTCTGTGTATCAAAGTTTTACCCTTTATATTATCTCATCATTTTATATAAATTCGAATTTTAACACTTGTTTTTAAAATATAAAAATAAATATTTAATAAAAAATAAGATATTAAAACCATATATGCGTTAACCTTGCTTTGTTGAATATATACAATATAATCCAAGAGCTGTGTCATCGATGGAGACTTCGCTTCACATTTCACATGTACAACAGTATATAACATATAGACTTAAATCACATTTTAAGTCCTCAAAATTTAAAAAATATTTAAAATTTTAAATATTGTTCATCTTTTTTTAATCTTTTGATTTTAAATTTATTTTTAAATCAGTTTAATGGTCAAAAAACTTATTAAGTTAATCAGGGACAGACGCAGGACTTTAGGTTAGAGGGCGAATTTATAAAAATTTAGAGGACAAAAATAGATTTTTAATAGAAAATTCATAGAAAAATTCTAAACTTTTTTTAAATTGTATAAGAATTTTAAATTTTTAGGGGACGACCGCCTCCTTCAACCCTCATTCGGTCCATCCCTGAAGTTAATGTTAATTATTTTATATTTTTTTAATGTTGACAATAGTTATTTTGTCATTTTACATAAAAAAATTAAAATGTTAAAATATTTTAAAATTATAAAAATAAAATGAATTTATTTAAATTATTAAAAAATATCTCATATCTATATATATATCAATTAATCAAGTTTTGAGTTTAGAGTCGAAATTAAGAACAATAATCGCTAGCTTAATTGTGTTTTAAACTGATAATAGAAGTAACATTTTTTGTATTCACTGGAATATTATAGATGCACATATACTTTACTTACTGAATTCCAGGGGACTTAATTATTAGACAGAGAGTTACACGAAATATCATAAACTGAACCTAACATAAAGATAGAGCAAATCAAATGAAATTTTGGGATTTGGGGTCCTATTCCTTTCTAATATAGAAAAAAATAAAAAAAATGAAAAAGCTTGTTGTTTGGAGACGACATCTGTTTGTTTGAGGCATAAAAAATTAAAAATAAATAAGAATGGGGGAGTATGTGCAGTCGTAATCCATCCAAATGACACTGAACCAACTCTACTTTTAGTTGTCTGAAAAGATGACAATACAAACCGAACGACATTGCTCTTAAGCCACACGTGGACTATATTCACAAACGACGGATGAATGAACCCCATCTCTAGAGATACTATTACTTGTTTTATTCTTTTCTTTAACCATGACCAGATGCCACTGCCTCATCCGATTCCCTTGAACCAACAATATGAACAAAACAAGTACTCAAGTAACCAAGGAAAGGATGAGTAATTATTAGCATGCTTCAATGTTCAAGTATTAACAACCTCTATACTACTTTTGATTCCACATAGATAACATGTTTAACCTTGATCTGAAATAACATCCTCATTTACATAACTAAATAATCACACGTCAACTTATAATATAAGCTTCTATAGAGTCCGAGGTAGATTACTTTTTAAATAGATTAAATACGGATGATTGTAAAAAATATTACATTCATGAATAAAAGGTTTTATCTGTAAGAATTTTTGTGAAATTAGTATTCAAGTCTTTTTTTTGTTGAAATTAGTATCACATTCTTTTTGAAAAAAAAAAAGAAAAATAAAGAATTTTTTTTTTTTTTTCATTCACTAAATGAAGAATAGTCAAAGATCAATGCCGGACCATTCGGCGCTTCACACGTGCATTTTGTGGACTTTCATTGTATATCATATCAATTCTAACGAAAAATTATTCATTCAATGACCTCCATTATTTCTGTATGAGAGGTTCTTTTCCAGTTACTACCTTTTCAGAAAGTGTTTCGTTTTTGAAGGGCCCAATCGCAAGATTTCACTCGCAAAAGGCCGAAAAACAAAAGAATATTTTATATAAATTTATATTCAGTGAGGTTATAGTTTTATATAGAATGAACAAAGTGCTAAATTAATTTTATCAAATCATCTAGTGTTGAATATAATAACAAGATACATTACTCTTTCAAAGAGATAATCTAAGTTTAAATCTTAAAAATAACGTTATTAAAAAAAAACTACGAATCTTAAACATAAATCATAGAATTGACATAAATTATATCAAAAATTATTTTATCAAATTTAACAGACTTAACCAATTATCGATATATATATTAGTGGATGGTCATTTACCCGACTTGTAAAGGGCAAACATGTTTTTTGTTTCATGGCAAACGTAGTATATAATAATATATATTAAATAAGATAGGCTAGACAGTTCAAACAGACTAATAAAATCGACTTAACCGAATTAGTCACTTTTAACCGAGTTCTGATTGCATGACATCCATTAATTGGAGACTTGTAACGTTACATATAACCAATAAAATCTTATAAAAAATATTTTAAATCTGGAAAGGCAGAGTAAATTCAAGCTCAAAACAACAATTAGAAGAAAAAAACCTACAAGAGCTGTAATTAAAGCTACCTATTTATTCTTTCATAAAATTACATTTATTTTAGAAGCGATATTAAGGTCCTTCAAAAGAAATAGCACTGACATTTCATTTTTAATGAGGGGGTTGAGGGTTCCAACTATTACTGAAACATTAACCCAGCAGCCAAACATCACTACTACCAGAATCAAAATTTTACGTCACCCAACCAAAATAACCACAATAAAAGAAAAAAATGCACATTAACAGACAACTTTATCATCGGAGAAATTCCTTTACTTTCATCAGAAGACTTCTAACATGCCCGAAAAAAAAACCCACCAAAAAACCCTGTATTATTGTAGTAATGTTACAGATTCCCGCTTCTCAAAATTCCATCACTAGTATCCAAAGCAAAAATGCAACAAATAAAATTAAAACAAACCTACACTTAGAATTGCTTGAGAACCAGGCGATCATTGTAGTACAAATTCAAAAATCAATTAACTAATAGTGGTTGTACTCGCCAGTGTGGAGCAGGGTTACTACTTCCTTTCCTCTGTCTAATATAGAAATGGGTTGCCTCTCTGTTGTTGGTAAACCCATTGTGGCTGGCTCCCTCTTTGCACATATACTCCCCTCTGATGAAGAAGATGAGGGTGAAGGTGATGAGGATGATGGAGAAGAGGGATAACTTGGGAGCCACTCTGGTTGGTCAAAGGGGCCATTATAGTATAATTGCCATGTGAATGTGCCTGGAACCTTGTATTGTAACTCGGTTTTTACCGTTGTTACCATTTGGACGAGAAGAATATGGACCAGCCACAGTTGACATTTGTGCCATAGGCATGGTTACAAGCCTCGCTCCATTCTGATGATGTCCAGAAGGGTGGTGCAAATAATTCGCAGGAATATATATTGGGTAGGGATAGCAAATCTGGGCATTGGGTAGATCCAATGGATGATTTTGAGATAAAGAATAATGTGCATGAGAATCATCTTGTTCAGGAGGAAACGTTTCAGGCAGTTCCCGGTCCTGAGACCTATCATTTACAGGTGGGATGTAGGGAGCAGTGGTAATTGATAGTGGCAGATCCTGCATATTATTACTGATTTCCTTACGATCCACTTTCAACAAGCATTTAGCAATAAGTCTGTGTGATGCCTCCCCAAGCTTACGTCCAGAAACAGATCCTGGAGGGTTATGCCTGAAACAAAGATCAAAACATACCATAAACAACCAGTCTAGTTTTCTAGCACTAAGGCTTTACTTGGTTGTGTAGAAGGATGGAAGGAGAGAGTGGAAAGAAAATAAATCTGTGCGGGCTTGGTACGAAAGAAAAGTGAAGAGAAAAGAAAATGAGAGGGTCATAATTTTACAATCCTATGTGTAAAAACAAATGACTCCAAACTGGAAGGAAAAGATAAGAAAATGTGAGGCAGTTAAAAAATGCATAATTTTCAATAACTTGCATCCCTCTCACATTTTTCTACTATTGTCATTCCAATTTGGAATAATTTGTTTCTGCACATGATGATGACAAATGATCATCCCTCTCATTTTCTTTCCTACCAAGCACACTCAAAATAAATTTTCTTTTCACTTTTCCACTCTGTCCTTCCATCCTTACATTTTTTCACTCAACCAAGTAATGCCTAAAGGACGAACACCATGGCAAGAAAAAAGGAAGTTTAACAAACAAAATATGTTATATATATGCAATTTTTGAACATTGACCTTTTCACCGGCAATCTTCCCTTTTCCGAAGGTCTCCTCCCAGAATCTTCATGCCATAATACAGGTTTGGAAACTAAATCACTGAGTTGCACCATCTGAAGCACATTGCTAAATATATCAATAAAAATAATGACTAAATCACCCACGGCAAGAATATTTTAAATCACTGAGTTGCACCATCTGAAGCACATTGCTAAAATATCAATAAAAATACAACTAAATCACCCTCAATAAGAAAAATTTTTTCCCATTTGTTAAAGTTTCTCGCATAAGTCATCCCAATTTCTTTCTCCTTTCAGTTTTTTTTTTGTTGACAAAACAAAACTAATATTGGTTTCCTGAAAGACTTTTCTTGAGAATATTGTAGACAGGCATGTTGAGACTGTTTTCCAAAAAGGGCGCTGATAATGGCACCCAAAAGTTATTGATTGCGATTTGTGAAGCAATAAAATTTATGAGGACTATGTTTAAGTCAGGGTTCGGTAAAAGTGAATTGTTTCAATTGGTCACATGTCATATTAACAACGTTATAAAAATAGCTGCAGCTTCAAAATATTTGGTTACATCCCAAAATAATTTAATGACTAGATCAATAGCTACGTTCAGATGATATGGAACAGGCATGCCTAGCTCAAATGACAGGAGATACAGCATTACTACGAAAGGAAGTTTATGAAAAAACAATTACACCTACAATTAAGTAGAGAACTAAAATGCTCTGTACCTTAGGAGGGCATGTAACTCCAGCGGGAGGTCGGGGGATATGTTTATGAGCTTTAGGAGTTCGATATATACAACATCTGGAAAGCAGAGAGCCAAAAAACATTAATATATCTTTATTTAATGACCAGTCCCATGCATAATCAAACTGAAACTTACATGACTTCATTCGCCAATATATCTTCCATGTCCTTGATTGGAGACCTGAATATAGGTGGGTGTGAGTCCCCAGCACAAGGGAATATGTAACCATTCATCCCATCACTGCAGAAATGCCTAGAATAATCAGAATAAAATAATGGAAAATATCTTTAATTCAAAGCAGTCAAGACAGCTTGAGTTCTAATTATACAACAAGACCATCAATCCAGACAAGTACTGAGCTATATGTGAACTGACAAGTCTCAACACAAAAACAGAAAGAAAAAAAAAGCAGGCAGATCAACCAGGATGAAAATTAGGAGGAAAAATCTAGAGACAAAGCCCAACAATAACAACATGGTGAATGATCCCATAGCTTCTATCATTGCTAACAAAAACAGAATATATATATCAGCATTAACTTTCCCGTCCAAAAATCTTGCAATTTGAATCTGTTGTGAAAGGAATGTGCAATCAACATAACAGATAGTGCATCAAAACAACCCAACAATTTAGAAATTGCTAAGATTTCAAGCACATTAATAGTACTGATTGAACCGTAGACATTTTCCCACCATAATGCACAAGTTCCCCATTTGGAAAAATTATCAAACAATAGGGAATAGGGGACATAATCTAGCAATATGAAAGCATGATGATTAAAGCTTTCCTACACAAACCTCAAATCAGGTTTGACTTCCTCGATCTCAACTCGTTGCTCTTCCGTCAATAGTTTACAGCGATTGTCGAGAGATAAGATTTGTTCCGAGAGATGGTGAGAAGCAAACACAAAAAGCATGTCACACATTGTACTGTTTCTTCGAATTTCTTCCTCCTGCGTAAGTTTGTAGCATTTAGAAGACAGCAAGAACAATATTTTGAAAGAACAAATAGATTCTTAACATAAGAGAAGACACATATGAACAATGATGCTTATAGTGTCCTACCGTCAAAGTGTGTTCTATTTTTGTAACCTCTGCAAGAAGTCGCTCTTCATCAATGAAAGGCAATTTTGCAATACCCTTGAGGAATCAACAGCAAATAGATCAAACTCTTCAATAAACCACTCGGCATATGATACTAAACCAAATGAGAGTAAAATATAAAAACTTACCTGCCATGAGAACCGCTTTCCATTCATGTCAATTTCAAAATCTGATAGAAAAGGTGAGTTCAAATTTCAGATCTTATGCAAGAAATTAATAACTACATGTAACGATTTTAGTTTTGCAAAATAGCATACCAGTTGGATAAAAGTCAATAATGGGTGAATTTGGATCAGTCATCAATTTCTTATACTGTTCAGGAAGTGCATGGGAACTGAAAAGTATATATATCATTAGTATCTTACTGGCTCAGAAACTTACAAGGAGAACGACGTTGAAACAAGGAACAGTACCTTGCAGCAGGTAAAACCCCCAATAACTGGTTAAATGGTTTGAAAGGGGAGCCCAGCTAAACTGAATATCTAGCTGAGCAAGGTCCTTTAAATCAGATGCAAAGGGTGCATAATGATAAGGATAAAACCTGAAACAACAAAATACAGTGGCAAGCACAGTGACTACTCAAAGAATGATACTCGTTAAAGTAGAAAAATGGAATCCTGATCAACAAATCAATCTCACCAAAAAAAAAGTACAGAGAGGATGAAAAGAAATCAACTCGACAGATCTGGAAAGAAATGAGTATTCTAAAAACACAATGATGATAATATATAATTGAATGGTTAAAGAATAAACCAGGTGACAAGAATCAGAACTTAAAAAATACCAAAATCACTGGCCCGACAAAAAATAATAAATGAAGGATGGAAACAGGGACAAGCAAACAGAGTAACACATTCCAAATAAAGCATCCATATAAACCATTCCCGGAGGGAAAATAAACACACAAAAAAGCCTAATCAAGTTCCCCTTTAAAGCCAGTGATAGAAAAAGATTAAATGTATTAATATACGAGAAACTTACCACCTCCAAGAACAAACGCCTTCATAGTAATAGTGCATGACCCAACATAGACCTTCCGTGAACTTCAAAACCTAGACAAAATAAGCTCTAGCTATAAGATTATCAGATAAATAATACAAAACATAATATACAACCTCAAAAAATTACTCACAACATCTTTCCGTATTGTTTCCATTTCTTCATGAGTTTTTGCCATAAACTTTTCTTGATAATACCTTTCTTTCCACCCTGACTCACCCAGTTTAACCTAACAGGAGCAAGTAACAATAAAAGCAGCTGAGACTATGATACTTAAGTTATAGACTAAAACAGCAAACAAATTCTAAAAGAAGAGAGACACAACAGAGGATTTTAATATTTAAGATTCATGCTATGTGACAACAGCCCAAAACTGGAAAAAGTATGAAACAAGGTCAAGCCCATTAAATTTTAAATACAATTAGAAACCAATATGATCACTTTTCAACTTGGTAGTTAAAAAAATCAAATTACAAACCTTGTCTTCCTCGTGATTGTTGGAGTTAAAAACATCAGTTTTCTCAAGGATCAACTCCTTCAGTTTTGCGTCAAATTCTTCTTTGTTCTCATGTAACTGATACAAATGGGAAGAAAAAAACAGATGTCATTATTTTAATGTAAGACCAATCCAGTAAAAATCCATAGTGGGATAGTGAAGGCAGTCGTAACTCATAGCCAATAAGGCTCATACCAAACCATAGGTTAGCCGATATGAGTCCTAAACAATGTCTGAAGGTATCATAATTATATTAAGTGCCTCTCCTGAAGCAGGAAAACATACATCTGATTCAATACTATCCTCTGTTTTGACAATAGCAGCAATGACAGCAGCCCCTGAATTTAAACGTCGCACTTTGCTCGGTCGACCAGAGGATCCATCACCATTTGAATCCATTGTTTGCTGAAATGGTGCAGGTGAAGAGCCAGATGCAAGACGGGAACCATTAAACCTAGCAACTGGAGCAAGAGAATCAGATTCAACATTGGGCTCAGCATCATCTCCTCTTCCCCTTCTAGCTTGTGCTTTTCTATTCTTGATTCTTTCTGCTTGACGCTGTATTGTGCCAACATAGAAAAAAATTACCACTGAATTCATTCGTCGGATAAAACGATGAGTAAAGAAGAAAAGTTCATTTATAATACTTTCATTGCAAGAATCCTCAAGTCAGAAGATTCATTTAAGGTGCATAGAGGCTCATGGACAAATTGAAGGTCAATGGCTAGTTTAAAACACAGAGGAAATCTTGCCACAGAATGAAAGACAATATGCAGTTTCAGGTTCAAAATCATGATAGTTTACAAGAGTTTAGTAATAAAATCATTGGCTGCACAAGAACTGAAAGAGGTTTGAAAACATAAAAAATACCAAATGTAACATGAGATACCAAACCACAATGCAAGATCCCACCCATTTTTAAAAAAATAAATAAATGTGACCATGAGCAAGTTTCCCGGAAAAAAATTGAATTATGGCCAAAGCCTATAACATGAATGAAATTCCCAGCTAAAGAGAATCATATTGCACCTGAACTCAACAAACCTGATGTGATTATAGACAAAACCTAGAACATGAATGAAATTTTGTTTAAACTAAAGAGAAACATATTGATCATGAACTCAACAAACCTGATGTGATTGTGCTCTTTTCCTGAATATTTGTTCTTCATAAGATCCAACAGCCTGTATAAAATGCTCTACCCGGCTCAAATTTGGCTGAAATAGAAATCATGCAGTAAAAAAGCTTTAGTGTGCCTGATGAAATTATATGATTGGTATATTACATACCCGACATAAATGATAGTAACAGGGACCTTGCTTCCATCGGTCAAATAACCACCCATTCTTCCAAATTCCTTCTTGTATATAGTTATTAACAAGTTGATTGCACCCTGTAAGTTAAATCAAAGAGAACAATTTTCCAACTTAAACCTCAGTTTTATATATCAAACTTTTAGAGTATCCATTCATAAAATATAACAAAAAGAAAAGCCAATTGTCAAATAATTACTTCAACCATATACAAACCTCACGAATCTCTAGTGTAGGCATATGAGGTAAGAAATCATTCCCACAAAGAAGCACATGAATATAAAATCATCCACAATACGTTCAAAGTCAATTTCAAAAGGAGGATTGCTGATTCTCATCTCATGTTCCAGATAATCCCTGAGTGTCCATATGTTCAGAAACTGCCAAGAAAGCATATAACAAGTTGTAATTTATCAAAGATTTTATTGTCATTATTTCAAACGCAAAGAGTTACCTGGTATGGCTTTCTGTCAACAGCCTTTTGATCACTTGTCTTATCAAAATCCCCAGCTTTCCGCTTTACCTTTCCTTCACAATCTGCCGATATATGGCCCATCTGACCACACAGGATACATTTATCTTCTCTAGGGTTGAAGATAACCTGAAAATTTTACATAAACATGTTACTTTTGGCAAAAAGGGAGCAGGCTAACAGAAAGACAATCTTCTTCTGAGATAAAAAAAAGAATCATTTAACTTGTAACACTTTATTCTTCCTATAAATGAGTAAAACCTCATCTAAAAGCTACTAAATGCAACATTTCCCACAAACTATACTGATTCTTAATGCACAGATATCTACAATTAAAATGCATACCTCTCGAAGGATTGAAAAGTGAACTTCGTGGGCGGCCAAGGCCAACATAATTAAATCAGCATCCTGTCAATAGTCCAACAATTAGCAGAGTGCACAATTTTAGTCAGGTAAAGATGGCCAATAAAAATAAATAGAATAAATAAATAAATATAAAATTTGAAATCAAATATGGTGATAGTGGAGTAGAAGTATACCAAACCGTACAAGCAATGGCGTGTATTTGGATCAAAACCTGGAAGGTTCCTTTGGAGCCGTATATATGACATAATTTTATGTTCTCCTTCACCAGGAACATTTGCATCAGATAGAATAACCTTCAAAAAGATGAAAGTCAGAGGAAAGGCCAAAACTATCCACTATATCCAAAGAAAGCTACCAAAAATAGAAGGAACAATAACTTTAAAACTACCTTTATATTTTTCCACCCAGGGTCATAATTTAATCCGAGGTGGATATAGTACTGCAAAGCAATAGACAGAACAGCCATAAATGAAGTGCCAGGTGTAATAATATTTGAATCAGAAAGCAGCGTTTCCTCTTTGGGAGGAAGCCTTTTGCCCTCCCTCTCAAACTCCTCTCGAAGTCGTGCTTCTTCAGCTGCCTGCAAAAGGAAAGTTGAAGAATAAAATATTACCAAATTGGCTCTTTTGTTGCAACAAATCTAGCTGATCTAACATTTCATCCAGTATGCAAGTTAGCATGTGAAATAGACATAAAATATATATTATACCCGAGCAATAATAGGAAAACATACCGCTTCTACAGCATCTTTGGCTGCTCTAAAACGCCTAGATCGCTGTTGATTCATCTTAGCCCGAGGGGCAACACCATCTACGGTATTTTCCATATAAGATGTTAGTATCATCAAATAAATATAAAATACGCTTTATCTCCGAGTTAAAAGTTCCATAGCATTGCTCAGCCTAAGATAATAGCTACTCACCAATAGCCATAAACAAAAGCTTTCTAGGACGGACCATAACAAACAATCTATCAATGTAATCAAAGATGCGCTGAAATACTTCTTCAAAAGTTCTTGGCGAGGACTGCATGAGACGAAATCAAATTCATCAAATTGCATTCATTCTAAAAATTCAAACGAAATATGACACTGGAAGAAAAGTCGCGAATTAAGTGTGTTGAGAGGGTTACGTACTTTGTCCTCGGGGTGGAAACAAGGATGAATGATCCCGTTCATATCGAGATAAAGATTATCATATTCGATTTTATTAGGGTTAGGTTTACTCGTATCCACCGGAATGGAGACGCCGTCTTCCACCACTGGTACTTCCTCGATGACGTCAACCAAAATACGCGGATACTTCTCTGCTAACCATTTGTAGAACGTTGGAACTCCCATCGCCAATCGCTCCGAATGCCAATGACGAGACCCTAAAACTAAAAACCGATAAATACGCGAAAAGGGGGAGAAAATTTCGGGTTGCTGGCTTCAGAGTTCTTGATTATAGCTTCTGCTCTACTTTAATCTGTTTGGGGCGCAAGTCAGAATTAGGGCACACGGGAAATTGATAGACAATAATGCCCCTCTGAGATATGGCGAAAACTGATAAAAGATCAGGAGAAAAAGGGTGTTTGCGAGTTTACATCTAGGGAGGTTTTGTTTTCCTTTTATGATTTTATATATTGATTGATTATATACACTCCTCGTTCACTCTCGGCAAGTCGGCGGTGGCCGCTAGATTGTTGCGTAACGGTGATATCAGTTCAGCATATTACTCCTTCCGTCTTATTTATTTTATTCATTGTTAATTTTTCACACAATTTTAAAAAAAAAATTATATAAGAATATGTATGAAAGATAATGTAAAATAATTGAAATAATAATTTTATTCTTGAAAAATTAAATTTTATTTTATTAGAAAACTAAAAAAGGTATAAAGAAAAATGTGTCTTATAAAAGTTGTCGATTTTTTCAATAAGACATTTTAAGTTTGACAATTTTATAACACACAATGGACATATTGAGTGGAACAGATAGAGTCATTATATTGCGTGAATTTGATAAGGGGTTTTTTGCTTTTTGCCTTTTTCATTTCACCGTGATTCTTTTTACTTCTCTAAATCAAACAGTATTCGTTGGCTGTGATCTTAACTCGAAGACTGTGATTTTTTTTACTAATTAATAGACATGGTAAACTTGACTCGATACCCGAAAATTAAATCGATTTATTCAAATCGAGACTCGAAATTTGATCCAAAATCAAAATAAATCGAACCGAACCAAAATTGATCTGAATTTTAGTTGAACTGAAATGGACTCGAACCGATTTTCAACCGAACTGAATAGACCTGAACCAAAGACAACCCGAAATATATAAAAGATATTAATAGAAATAAATAAAATTAGGATATGAACAACCGCACAACTCACTAAAAAGTTAAATATATTGACTTTATAAATCTATATATAGTGTGTAAAAAATTGACCGGCATAAAAACTCGATTAAAACTGACCGATCTCTCATTGACCAGAACCGAAATCAATCGAACATAAAATAACCGAACCGAAAATCAATCGACCCGAAAATGACCTGAATCATAATAGATCCGAACTAAAACCGAACCGAAACCGAATAATATTAGACCCGAAATGACCCAAACCGAATGACCCTTTTGTCACTTCTACTAATTAACACTCAAATATGATTATTAGATTTTAGTTTCATTCAATTAAACAGTCAATAACAAATTATTTGATTGGATTATGGGTTAATTTTTTTATTTATTCAAAAACATTTTAACAAAATTCATTTAGCACCGTGATAATATATGAAAGTTTAAAAAAAATTATGCAACTTTAGAAAAAGATAAATAAACGCGACATGTTGAATGGATTCACACTCATTGCCACATCTAGCTAGGACAATGGCATAAAAGGACTGTTGTCTCTTAAAAAAGTTTTCATTGAAATCAATTATATGTTGCAAGTTAATCCAAAATAATATTTAACTTTGTCATTATTTTATAATTTTCAAGTACTTTCGTAATTAAAATTGATTTTATTTGGTCTAACATTGTGCTTCACGTTTTTTTTTGGGTTATTTGGATGAAAAAGGGATATACATATTTATTATCATAACAATCGATCTTCATATAATATTAAATAGGATAATTATATTTATCAAAATGATTAATAAAAACATATACAATTACGCAAGCGTCATCCGTGTAAAAAAAAAGTTCAGAAACAATACCTGTATTACAAATTACAATATATTTAAGCATACTTAATGAGTTATTGGATTGTGAAGAATCTATTGAGATCAGGGACGGATCTATTAAGGGGTTGGGGCCGAATAATTTTTTTTTACTTTTGTCTCCCTATTTAAATTGCTTTAAAAATTGATTTATTTATGAATTTGCCCCCCACTTTCAAACATTTATGTTTTGTCTCTTAACCCTAAATCATAGCTCTGTCCCTGATTAGAATGGAGTTGTGTTGAGGCTAAGGGTTGTGGCCTTTTTAATAATTAATTATATTTTATCTCTATTATCTTAATTATTGACTTTGTCACTAATCATAAGAATAATCCAAGAGTAAAATTAATAGTTTTAAAGATATCATTGTTATTGTTATTATTTCGTCGAAACTCCCCTTTAAACAAACTCAATCTCTCACATAAATTTTTTCACTTGGGTCTTTCTTCCTTCAAGGTATACTCCTCCCCTATAATTTATTTAGGTTAAGATTAAGATTATTTACAAAGTGAGGTTAGAATTTGAAAACACCACATAATATAAAAAAGCATTGGGATGAAAGAGACGGCATTTTTAATGAAAATTCTCCATTCTGCTCGAGAGAATAATTTTTATTTTCAATTCTAAATCTTAATCCACATTTTTTTAATAGGTCTCATTTAATCCAATGCATATTTTATTCGGTAGAATCTCAAAACCTTTATAACACAACTTGAAAGTTAAATGTATCAACTATACTTAATATATTGATAAGAATTTATATTTAAGTAAATTATATTTATAAATAAATAATAAGGATTAGACTTATTTTTTTGACAAATCCTATACAATCCTAATTTTACCTAGAGAGGAGGGGAAGGTGGACTCTAGGGGAAGGGATGAGATGTTACTAGTGAGTCTAGAACATATGAACTAAGGGAAATGAGGGAACAAAGATGAGCAACTTAGCCAACCGGCCGAATATGCTTGCTCAAATTAAACTTAAATGAAGTTGAAAAAACCTTGTCTAACCGCATAACTATTTGTACTATTTCCCATTATATTGAATTTATCTTATTTGTCTGTGATTTTTTTTTGTTTAAAATTGTCACGTGAGATTATGATGTCTTTATTATTATCTGATCATTTATTATCGTTATCATTCTTGTATATCCGAGATAAATTTTGATTATATTGGACGATGATACAGAGAGACCTGTCACGGCTAAGTTAGGTTAATCCTTTGTTATTTCTCTTGTTTACCCCAAAAATTATGAATTGATTGCAAACAAACTGAAAATGGAAGGTTCCAATGCATCAAACTAGCCGAGGAAGATCAATTGAGTCCTAGTGAACTTTTGGGTCAGGATTGGGCTACAGTTACCTTAACCTTTTTATGTACTCCTTTTGGACCAAATAGTTTTTGTTTCCAGCCCAAAATTGAAGCTCAGTCTATCGTTGGTTTGGTCTTGCTCCCCCAACGCCACCAACTCCATGAAGAAAAGGACCGAAAGAGGCAGATCCCTTTTCCAGGCCGAAGCTGTGTGCCAACAATGAAGATGTTCGCCAATTTTCAAGCTCCAACTTGTTCTTCGAACCAACTCTCACAGTTCTCTTAGATCACGTCTCTAACATTTAAACTACACTTCACTTCCAACACTCACCATAGTTGCAGCAGCAAATCCAGTAGATTCAGGCGTTATAACTCAAAAATCCGACCAAAATCTATTTACATGCCAATCCATTAACATTATCTTCTTACCGATCGAAAAAAATGCAAGGTCCGGTTCAGTCTTCTTCAACTTCCGTGATCAAGAGCTCTTTGATCGAGCCTGATGGCGGCGTCATCGTCGATCTAATTGTCCCGGAGAGTGAAAGGGAAGCGAAGACGGCTGAGGCCGAGTCGTTGCCAAAGGTAAGGCTAACCAAAATCGACGTGGAGTGGTTGCTTGTAATCAGCGAGGGCTGGGCTAGTCCTTTGAAAGGGTTTATGCGGGAAGATGAGTATTTGCAAAGCTTACATTTTAATTCTTTGAGATTGAAAGATGGGTCTTTTGTCAACATGTCACTTCCCATTGTTTTGGCTATTGATGACGAGACCAAGGAGAGAATTGGGTCATCTTCCGATGTTGGGTTGGTTCGGCCTGACGGAGACTTGATCGCCATTCTCAGGAGGTTCATACTCTTTAATTCCTATTCTTGTTTGAATGTTGAATTTTCTAACCCCGTTTTTTACTTTGTAAATGAAAGTTACAAAAAAATTAAATCCAGTGTTTTGATTTAGAATTTGGCATCGTTTAATTTGATGTAAGCATTCGACGAGTCTTGTTGCTTTACGCGCTTCATTGCTCGGTTATGATCTAATTGTCAGCAAGCTTTCAATCCAATGTATTATTCTTGAAAGTAACTTTTAAATGCCACTTAAGTTTTATTGCAGCATTCAAATCTACAAGCATAACAAAGAAGAAAGAATAGCTAGAACATGGGGAACAACTGCACCAGGTTTGCCATACGCGGAGGAAGCCATTACTCCTTCTGGAAACTGGCTCATTGGAGGTGATCTGGAAGTTTTGAAACCCATCAAGTATAATGATGGGCTTGATCACTACAGATTTTCCCCCAAGCAACTCAGACAGCAATTTGAAAGGCGTAAGGCCGATGCTGTTTTTGCTTTTCAGCTAAGGAATCCTGTCCATAATGGACATGCATTGTTGATGAATGATACTCGGAGAAGGCTTTTAGAAATGGGTTTCAAGAATCCGATCCTCTTGCTTCATCCTTTAGGTGGTTTCACCAAGGCTGATGATGTGCCCTTGGATGTTCGGATGGAACAACACAACAAGGTTTTTCCCATCATCCCCTCGGTTCAGCGAATGCTAATGTTATCCTTTTTTTTTGGATAATCCGTGATTTATTATATCCATCCAAAAAGAAGCAGTAAACTACTACAATATTTACAAAACAACACCTAGAAAATGAACATTTACAAGTAAACCTCCAATACAACTAGTTGATCCCCCAATTATACATAATTGTCTATTGGCAGCATCAATCCTATTGAAAGTGGCATTGTTCAGCTTGATTCTCACATCTTTTTTTTTTCAATTCAAGCAATAGTGTTAGGAAAATACTTTGATACACAAGCCTTTCAATTTTAGGGTTTAGAGATTTAGGTTTGGTTTAGGGTTTCATGGTTGAGGTTGTAGGGTGTAGAATTTAAGGTTTATGGTTAGAATTTAGAGTTTAAGGTTTAGGTTTTAGGATGTTAGGGCTAGGGATAGATTTTATAGCTTAAATATGAAGGGTTGTGTAAATTTTTTTTTACACAACTCGTATCAAAATATAACCCATAGTGTTATCCTTATTAAGGTTAATTACTACAAAGACAAGAGAGGTGCACATTCTTTAATGCATTTTTATCTTCTTCATAGCTCAGAACTTGGACCGAATCATGATTTTTTCTGTATGATGGAATGCAAGTAAATGAATTTTTCCGGTCTTGAAAGTTTATAATTGCTGTAGGGATTAGCTAGTCTGTTTAAAGTGACGTGTATATTGGAACCACATCGAATAAGTTTATTAGGATATCAGAAATTATTGTTGGATTTCATATATGTTCAGGTCCTAGAAGATGGCGTCCTTGATCCTGAGACTACCATTGTGGCCATATTCCCATCACCTATGCATTATGCAGGTCCAATAGAGGTACAGTGGCATGCCAAGGCAAGGATAAATGCTGGGGCTAATTTCTATATTGTAGGTCGTGATCCTGCCGGTATGGGTCACCCAACAGAGAAGAGAGATTTGTATGACCCTGATCATGGGAAAAAAGTGCTGAGTATGGCTCCTGGCTTGGAAAAGCTTAACATTTTGCCATTTAGGGTAGGTAACATATATGCTGGTTTAACCTTAGTTTTTTGATACTATATGCATTTATCATTCAAAACCGATGATTCTAACGGAAACACCTACCACTCATTCAGAACTGCATTTTGTTTAGATGGTGCCTTACATTGTTTTTCTTTTCGCACTCATTCTCCTGAGTTATGGTATCAGGTCGCTGCTTATGACACAGTGGCAAAGAAGATGGCATTTTTTGATCCTTCACGTGCCAAAGAATTCCTCTTCATATCTGGAACCAAGGTGAGGATTGAATTTTTCTAGAATTTGATGTTATTTCAGTCTTCTTTATTTTATAACAATAGTAAATACTAAATATTGTGCAGAACCGCATGTTAAAACTGAATTTGATGCTTGTTATTGAGTCAATTCATGCTCAAAACCTTCACCTATTATGTTTGAGATTCTACAGTGGCAGTCTACCAAGTGAAACCTAGTCTTCTCAGAAACTTGAGGGATTTAACTGTCCTCACCGATTTGTATTAGGTCATAAAAGATATCATGGACTGGTTTGGCTTGATTCATTACCTTTCAGTTAAAAAATTCTTACTCAATAGCCTGGCGCATGTACCGGTTATTCTGTGCTTATTATAAAACTTTATAATGATAGATTGGATGTTCAAGGCTGCTCAGGAATCTTTCCCTAATATTATCCTTTTGTTTTTAAAAAGCATCAATTTTGTTCTTGAATTTTCCATACGACTGTTTGAAATGTTGTGGCATTTTCAAACTTTATGTAATTATGATTTATGCAGTTCTGACTCTTAACTTATTGCTGCAGATGCGAACGTATGCAAGAACTGGTAAGAACCCTCCTGATGGTTTTATGTGCCCTGGAGGATGGAAAGTCCTTGTCAAATACTATGAGAGTCTGCAAGCAGAGGAGTTAACACAGAAACCAGCTGCTTTATCTTCTTAGATGCATAATTCAGTAATAGATCTGGCAGCAAGTTTTATTACAACAATGAAGTAAGAGTACCCTTTGGATTCAAGTTGAGCACTATTAGTACTAATTTCAGCAGCTCCAGTAATGAATTCAACATCGCCAGGGCCACTTCTATGCCTTTGTTCAACTCCTGGTGGTGATTGTATTTGGAGTTTCAGTATTGTAGTGAGAGAACAATTGTTAATTCTATTAGCGGAATTGATTCTCAACAGAAGTGGCAACCTCTGATGGTTTGTGCTGGTTTGAGATCTGAATGTATTTAAGTATGCATAACTTAAAATCTTCATTATTTCATCTTGTCGGACCGCCAAGCTTCAACTCAAGTAATCCATAGTACAACATGTCATGAAATCCACAATTGAAATGCGGACTAAAATGTCTAACTTTATAGGTCTTCCCGTGGCTCAAAGACTGCCCAACATTCATCTAAACTGACAAGTGCATGGTTAGAACGTCCTCTTCTCTGACTCCCTAAAACAACAAACCTTCCACCCAACTGGCTCGAACCCCTTCCGACAGAAAACCCCAACAGACCATTAAATATGGTTGTTATAATAGACCATCAATTTAAACATTGACATTTATTGTTTCCTTCACCTTACACGGTACATGTGCTTTATCTCTCCGTTTATGGTACACCCGTAAGTCCTTGGCAATCTGGATTCAGCTGTAAAATGGGACCATCTCGTTTTCATTTCTTCTCCAATACATTCACAAATTCAAAGACCAGGTTTTCAATAAGTTGATCTTTTCAATTTCCTTGGTTCTGTGTGGGTTTGATTATTTGTCATATTTGAAGTTCCATGAATATGTCTTTTCGAGCTGCCTGCCTCTAAGGGTCACCGTCCCTGGCAACCAAAATTTTTTGGGTTCCTTTAATTTGAATGGAGCATTGGGTTTCGGCTATTTGCCTCTGGGTTTGTCAAGTATTCTATATTTACAGATTGTGAAGTTGGTGTCGAGTTTTTTCTTCGGTTTGGAACATGCTTGTAATTGGTATGTCGTACATGAATTTCTAGTGAATGGTCGATCCTCTTTCCCATGCAATTTGCCTGTACGGATGCTTTGTGTCACGGCCTTGCCGTCTAGGCCCGGGTCAGCACACCGTGCGGCACTTGAAAAGGGACTCAACCCAGACAAGTCAGCCTTCAACAAGCCCTGTATCAAGGGATTTAACTCGGAAGCGTCGTCTCATGATCCATCAGGCAACATGCGCGTCGAACATCGTATCTCGCAGGGCCTAGCGAATGCTAGCTGCCAACCCCTGACTCTCGCGGCGAGTGCGATATGGGGCCTCTGGCCCCAAACCGTCCCTAGGAGGTCCTCTTAGAGAGACATTGTGTCATCCGCTTGGCTCCAATGCTCGCACACCTAGGCCCCATGTGGGCCTAAGAGAAGGTCACTTACACCAAGGCAGCTCGGCTGCTAGCGCTTGGCGAGGAGGATGGTGGAGACCTAACACCAGACCACTTCCCCCTAAAGAGCTAAATAAACTTACCAAGTATGACGCGAGTAGACGTTGCTTCGTCCCAAATAAGGACACTTTCTGAACAGGGCCTTCATCGCCTTCCCAAAGCATCCTAACTTGCATCCTTGACTTGGTAGCTCTTCAGGGATTGCTCATATCATCGCTCGGTCCGCCTTTGCTCGGTCCCGAACAGGCTTGTCAAGGCAGGATCGTAATACAATAAGAGACAACCTTGACATTCTCCCACACTTCCTCTTATCGATGTCCTCATCGATACTGACACTCGTTCTTCATCACTTGATGAGTCGATATGGACATCGAAGGCAGTTCCTCTTTGATCTGTGCTTGACTTAATACGCTTCTCTAGTCCTATCATCTAAACATTCAAGCAAATAACTCAAGCCTCGATCCTGGGTTCTTTTTTATTCCCTTATGACCACGTTGCAACTGTGCGATCATCTACATCGATCATGAACTCATTATGACCCAGTTTTTCTCCTTCAATGTCAAGTGCTAGATTCATGCTCCCATACTTTTACTCTGATTGTGGCTCGAGCGAAACACAAGTAGCGAATCACTGACTCAACTAACGTGTGCCTTGTAGTGTCTTTGAGTCTCACGATCTAGCCATCGACCTACAAAACAAAAATAGCATACCTGCCCATATGCAAGAGAACTATGACTCGCCACACAATGGCTTGCTCTTTGGCACTAAGCTCATTCGCCAACTGTGTCCCCCCGTATAGTGAGACATTCAAAGAAAAGAATGTGTCACAATATCACCATCACCTTATCCATTCAAGCACCTAAGTGTAGGCTCCTATTGCACTTAGTTGCTTGACGTCGTAAAATGGTCTCTAGTAGCCATCGTGATACAAAAAATGTACTTTGCCTCTTTGCCTTTCTTTGTATTACCTGTGCTACAAGACTTACAAGCGAATACATCAGTAATAACATATTCACACAAGTCTCGAACGATACCTGGTTGGCACACATTGCCTTCCGCATTCACCATTTACCGGGTGAACGTACACCAACGCCTACTCGAACAACCTTGCTCGATAATTCATGCATATTGTTTCCCATCAATTAAAGCACGTTTTTCCACAAACTAACCCACTTTAATGTTGTCCAGCGTAATGTACAACTTGTCTAGCTTCTCTCTGCACCATCTTGTCGACGTCCTCGTCGACTGAACAGAAAGAATTCCTTCGCTAATTAGAGGCACCATTGTAACCTGCAAAGACTAACTTTTCATTGATCAAGTTAGGCATTATTGTGCCACAGAACCAACAACATTATTCTTTTCAACACAACAAGCGCCTCTACGCTGGACGTAAATGAGCACCATAGTGGGTTACTTCCCACGCAACATCATACTAGGATAATCATTTTAATTAACGACAGCACATTTGTGCACTGTCTTCAATATGATTACCAGGCATGCATCATCGATTTACAAGTAGTCAGCTTCTCAATACTAAGGTAACCATAGTGATTAACGTCAGACACCTCTTGTGTACTGATTTCACTGTGACGACCCAGCTACGATTCCAAGACATATTGAGTGCCTTTGAACCAAAACCAACCATAGTGCGTAACGTCAGTCACTTCCGTGAACCGATGACACTATGTTTGAACTCGTTTGCACCTCTGTGCGATAAATAATGAGTGCCTCCGCACTGGAACAGCCATAATGGTTAGCGTCAGTTCACCTCTTGTTTACTGATTCCACTAGGTTCACTCGTTGGCATCTCTCGTGCAAAGAGAAATAAGTGCTTCTTGCACTGAAACAACCATAGTTGTTAACGTCAGTCACCTCTTGTGTACTGATCCCACTAGGTTCAACTCGTTAGCACCTCTGTGCAATAAGAAATAAGTGCCTCTTGCACTGAAACAACCATAGTGGTTAACGTCAGTCACCTCTTGTGTACTGATCCCACTAGGTTCAACTCGTTAGCACCTCTGTGCAATAAGAAATAAGTGCCTCATGCACTGAAACAACCATAGTGGTTAACGTCAGTCACCTCTTGTGTACTGATCCCACTAGGTTCAACTCGTTAGCACCTCTGTGCAACATAAAGATCGAGCACCGCGTATGCTTTGATCGCTATAGTGATTACCGACAGGCACCTCTGTGCGCTGGCTCCACTATAAAACTCATGTACACCTCTGTGCCACAAATTCATAACTGACCACCACTGTGCTAAAAGGAATGAGCGCCACTGCGCGAAGATAAAGCAAGCACCTCAGTGCCCGAAACAATAGTCAGACACCTCCGTGCACTAACCAACCCTCAATTTGTTTAACATTGTTGACTCACCCAACCCACTCCTTTTACAAGGGTGCTTGGTGTGGAGTCCAACAATCTAACGTCGTACAAAGTTTAAATTCACATCAACTTGGCTCGAAAACCTTGCTCTGATACTAACTGTCATGGCCATGTCGTCTAGGCCCGGGTCAGCACGACGTGCGGCACTTGAAAACGGACTCAACCCAGACAAGTTAGCCTTCAACAAGCCCTTTATCAAGGGACTTAACTCGGAAGCGTCGTCTCATGATCTATCAGGCAACATGCGCGTCGAATATCGTATCTCGCAGGGCCTAACGAATGCTAGCTGCCAACCACTGACTCTCGCGACGAGCGCGATATGGGGCCCTCTAGCCCCAAACCGTCCCTAGGAGGTCCTCCTGGAAAGACATTGTGCCATCCGCTTGGCTCCAATGCCCGCACACCTAGGCCCCACGTGGGCCTAGGAGAAGGTCACTTACACCAAGGCAGCTCGGCTGCTAGCGCTTGGCGAGGAGGATGGTGGAGACCCAACACCAAACCACTTCCCCCTAAAGAGCTAAATAAAATTACCAAGTATGACGCGAGTAGGCGTTGCTTCGTCCCAAACGAGGACACTTTCTGAACAGGGCCTCCATCGCCTTCCCAAAGCATCCTAACTTGCATACTTGACTTGGTAGCTCTTCAGGGATTGCTCATATCATCGCTCGGTCCGCCTTTGCTCGGTCCCGAACAGGCTTGTCAAGGCAAGATCGTAATACAATAAGAGACAACCTTGACACTTTGCAGGTAGATGGTCACCTCAAATCAATTGCTTACGTAATGCATAGAAATAGTAGAATTGTGAGGAAACCCATAAGATGCGAGAAACATTATTTTGTAGCCAGGGATGGACCATGGCGTGTTGAGGACCACTGTTTAATCATCATAAAAATGTTAAATTCTCATATAGTTTAAATTTTTCCTTTATATTTTTTTATTGACAATCTAATTTCGCACCTCTAAAATTTTGTAAATTTACACCTCTTACAATGCTAATATAATTTTCTAATAGTTCGAAACTCATACATAAAATTATACGCCCATCTCTGCTTATAACAACCACTGTTTAGTCATTCTTCCATTAACCTATAATTGTGGTTTTCGAGAGTTAAAAGGCTGGCTTAATAAGATGAAATAAGACCCTAATGTCTGATGGACCTCACTGTTTCGTCTTGAGAAGTTTCGGGAGGGCAAAAACTAACATGGCCTTAACTCATCTACTCCTCTTCAAGTCTTAACGTGAGACGTGGGGTCATTTTCATGAAAATAGTCGCTAGCATTCGGGTTTCGGTAGAATGTTTTAGACCATCTCCGTATCTGTTTTTTTTTAATCATCGGTATCTTATTTCAGAGACAAAATGTCCAAAGGCTCATTGTTTTCAATTTGGTTTGTTCCATTAATAACTCATAATTTAAACCTCTATTAATCTTTTAAAAATATTTAACGTCTCGTCCCGTTAGATCAACTAATAGTTGGTGTATCAGAATCTGTTTTCAAGCTTTCATCTTTCGTTTAGTAAACAAATTAAATTCGATCACATAACATGGTGTTGTGTCCTTTGGTCAATGAGTTCTGCCTTCTTTTCGAGTACAACCCTAACAATGCAATCCATTGAATATGCCGATGAATTACCAACAGTTATTGTGATCCGATTCACCCCACATCCAGCCTTGTTATTACCAACTAAATAGTTAGACCAATTAAATAGTACATTTGGGCCAAATTTACAATTGGAATTGAACATGGGTTGATTCTAGTTGTAAACAAAAGAAACCTAAAGTAGGTTGGGGAAGTTGGGAATACGAGGGAAATATACAGAGATACACGTTATTTGTCTTAAACCGAAGCACGTATGCTCTCTAAAACATTAAAACAATACATTGACTACACAACAAGATTCATGTACAATCAATGTACTAACGGATAGTTAATGCCATAGCTACCAAATAAGAAACATTACTATAATAATGATAATAACTACAACTGGATGGGTAGATTTTCAAAAGGGTACAGTACAGTGCAGGGCGTACGCAGCCGTAACAAAGCATTAACCAGTGCATAATTTGCGTAGAAACTGAGACCACCTGCAGCACTTTCTGGACCTTAGAACATGGGGAAATTAGAGAGAGAGGGAGTTTGCGGTGCCGTGGATTATGAAGAGGGGTAGATACAGGAGAGCAAGTGGTTCTCATTTAATTTGAAATTTATGACCTATGTTCATATTCGGTAGTTCCATCTGCTAGCCTAGCTCAAGGACCACCATTACCAAAGTCCATAAATATCAATATACCAACAGGTCTGCAAGAAAAAGAAACTTTTTCGGATCTGTTTTATCTCCATAATGCATGATTAATGCAGCTGGGAATATGATTTGGATTCAAATGTGCTCGAATTATGTCAAACAAACACACGTGCTACTGAGAGAGTTACTATTGGAAATGAGCATGGGATTATGTTAGGAACAGCCAATGTCTTCTCTCTTGACCCATGATACAGTGGGTCTGTTTCTGTTATCCAAATCTCACCATTTCTTTAATTGTTAAGGCGTTCCGTACAATGCATGTATATACCAAATTGTAAAATTTAGGACATCAGAAATCATGGTTACATATTACTCGATGTGATCAAATTGCTTGATTTCTGGACACCAAATTTGACTAGTTCTACGCGTGTAATAAGTTATAACTAGCTAACTAGGAGTATTTCCTTTTTAAGATCTACTAGCCAACATATACCAACCAAAACCATACATAGGAACATGAAGGGGGCGGGCTAGTCCTCGAGTAATAGAGTACAGTAGAATAGGGAAGGTTGAAGCCCAAGGGAGACAGAGCTGGACCATGGTGTCGTTTTGGAGGGCAGCAGCCAACAAGTTGGAGTCATCCCAATGAGGTTGCCCTGTTAAACCACACAAACCCCAAAAACACCCATGGTCTGTCCTTTGTCCCCACAAGGCCGCAACCTCACATGACTTTATTTCTCCATCTTTTTCAAACTCTGTTACCTAACCATATAAATATATGTATATATATATCCCACCTCCCCTTCCAACCTTCTTCAATCTTTCATCACATCTCTCTAAACTCCTCTCTCTTCCTGTAATATTTCTCTCAAAAGAACATGGCTATCAGGAAATCAAACAAGCTGCCTCAGACAGCAGTCATCAAGCAAATCCTGAAGAGGTGCTCCAGCTTAGGGAAGAAACAAAGCTACGATGATGAACAACGACTCCCTTTGGATGTCCCGAAAGGCCATTTCGTTGTGTATGTGGGTGAAAACAGAAGCAGGTACATTGTCCCCATCTCTTTCTTGAACCGACCGGATTCCTTCATCAAGCCGAAGAAGAATTTGGGTTTGATCACGAGAGGGGACTCACCATTCCTTGTGAAGAAGTTGTTTTCCAGTCTCTGACATCAATGCTCAGATGGGAAAAGGACAAGGTTTATGAAACTGTTTCTGGAGAATACGATTAAGATGAAGCTGCTTCATTGCTTCTCTCATCAGAATTTCTCCTTAGTTTCTTTTTTTTTTTACTAAGTTGTTTAAACTCTAACCCGAAAACCCATAAATATTACAGTATTTAATTTACGTGGGGTTTTAGACTTGTATATCAACTGCTACTGTACCCTGTGACTCCGTGAGGAAAGGGAACTAATATCAAGGATAGTTGCGTTACCCATCGTCCCCATTTACCTTTTTATTTTCCCTGCACATTTGTTCTCACATGATCGCCTGTTTTCAGGGTTTTGTCTCCTAGTCTTCTTCGGTTTATTGTTTATTTATGTTTCGGCCAACTCAGCAGTTAAGCCGTTAACGACCGTTAAAAAACAACTACAACAAACAGACAGACCGATGTCATTGGACTGTTATAGCAGAGA